>VOMN01001791.1:0-11604 GCA_014899125.1 Orchestia grillus
CTCCTCTTTTGGTTTTGTCTCCTCTTTTGGTTTTGTCTCCTCTTTTTTGTTTTGTCTCCTCTTTTTTGTTTTGTCTCCTCTATTTTGTTTTGTCTCCTCTATTTTGTTTTGTCTTTTTTTGTTTCGTCTCCTCTTTGTCTAGCTCGTATATTTCTTGAGGAATTTCATATCTCTAGGACGTTCATTTGATTAGACAGTCTGTTTTTGTAGACCTTTTAGGTTCTCAGGTAAGTATGGATAATACATTACATTTACCTCTTTATTCTGGTCATTTATTTCTTTGTGCATCCATTTTATCAGGGCATTTGCGTCTCTAGAACGCTTATTTCTAGATGTATCATGGCAGTTATGATCGCATTATCTCATTGTTGAGATTCTCTATTTGCCGAGACCATTCATTTCTTAAAACTAAAATAGCATAGTGTTGAATCCATGACTTCTGTCGTGAAGCCAGGCATTCCTCCCCATAATGAGGCAAACATTTCCTCCTGAAGGAATATAATCCCTTTAGCATGCGTGTTATGTGCCATGTAAAGACACAGCAAGTTCTTGTACGTTAGACAAGAACTATCATTGTGATCAGAACTTATCGGAAGCGAGGGCATTTCTTATCAGAAGTGATGGTATTTCTCACCAAAACTTAGGATATTACGCATCTCTTCCCTCTCCCCTAATACCCAATCCCCCAGTTCAGTCGATAATGACGCATTTACACTTGGGCGGTCAAAACGACACGTAATTTTAAAGGCTCGGTCTTGAAATTCAAACTAGATGCGACCCCCTATAAAGACCACCTCCCCCTCCAGGCTGAACGAGTCTTTCAGCGGCATGAAGCTCAGCGACCTGACCAAGATCGCGACGCTGGGGGTGGGCGGCTTTGGGCGGGTGGAGCTGGTGCAGATCTGCGGGGACACCTCCAGGTCCTTCGCTCTCAAGCAGATGAAGAAAAGCCAGGTGAGGGGGTGGAGAAGTGGAGCAGGGGGGCTCAAAATCTGGGAGAAAATAGAAGCTGTAACTTGGAGGAAATTAGGGCCGGGCTGTGGGGGAAGAAAAGGGCGAGTGGGATGAGAATAAGGGTGAAAAGGGAGAATAGGGGTGAAAAGGGAGAATAGGGGTGAAAAGGGAGGATAAGAAAAGGGAGAATAGGGGTGAAAATGGAGAATAGGGGTGAAAGGGAGAATAGGGGTGAAAAGGGAGAATAGAAGTGAAAAGGGAAAATAAGGGTGAAAAGGGAAAATAAGGGTGAAAAAGGAGAATGGGGACTAGCGGGGTTGAAATAGGGCCTGTGGGGTTCGAAATAAGGGTGGGGGATGAGAACGAGGGTGTGAGAACGCTGGGTCAGTGGAGGGTAGTGGAAATTGGTATTGAAAATAGGGTGCAATAACGAAGAGCGGGTAATAGCAGAGTGTAGTAATAATGAAATGATGGGAATGGAAGTGGTCATTTAAGTATGCGGAGGTTCTCTAGCTTGTAAACGTGTGTGGGGGAGTAGTGCAGGGGACTGTAACCCCCTTAGGACCCCTTATTAATGGGAGCCATGCCCCTTGGGGTTATGTGGTGAGTTGTGAATACCTTCGAGGGGGAAGGAATTTTTTGAAGTGCTTTAAGAATGATCCAGGCGCGGCAAACCATTTTGAACTAAACGTTGTTGAGTGGTGGTGATAGTGGTGGTGGTGGTGCAAACACGCTCCGTTTGCGTCTTTTGTGGCGTGGTTGTGTTTGTCTTATTTGGGTACTGAGAAATCAGGCGTGTTGTTGTGGGGCGTCACTTTCTACCGTATCCAAAATTCAAATCCTCATTAAGAGCTAGACGTTATGGATGAATGTATTGCTGTATGTGCACAGTCTGATAAGCTGCTCAATTAATGGCCTTCCAGCATAATGTTATGTTTCTCTGTTTTCTGCACACTTCTCAAGAAGTCCGGATGTTGGTAAGTTTGAAGTATGTATCCTGGAGTCGTTATATTTACGGAGCGTCTACAAATTACATATACACCGACCCCTTCCTTATACGTATGATGATTAATTTATAACACATTTCTATTCGATATATTTTTAGCCCTCATTATTTTAAGCTGTAGCTTGATAAGGATCAGTACTATCTAAATACTACTTAAGCCTGAATTTTTGCTTATTTGCTTGGGGTGACGTCATCAACATGCTGTCTACGGAAGTTTCGGCCAAGTTTTTGCACCGATTTACGAATATTTTTCGAGTAGCTTTGCCTCAACACTTTTTTTCTAACGATATGGAGGGTTGGAACTGACCTTCATAAATACTTGGTCCGACTGCGACCTGGTTATTATTTTAAAACTCCAAGTTAATGCTTTAAGTCGTTGCATGCATGTTTCACGCACACCCTGCACGTCGAGCAGTGTGTCTGCGAGCGCAGAACGCGCTAGTGTGTGTTGTAGGGCTGTATGTCTTGTGTTGTGTTGTGTTGTGTTACAGGGCTGTATGTCTTGTATTGTGTTACAGGGCTGTATGTCTTGTATTGTGTTTGTTACAGTGCTGTATGTCTTGTGTTGTGTTGTGTTACAGTGCTGTATGTCTTGTGTTGTGTTGTGTTACGGTGCTGTACGTTTTGTGTTGTGTGTGTTACGGCGGTGCATGTCTTGTGTTGTGTGTGTTACGGTGCTGTACGTCTTGTGTTGTGTGTGTTGTGTTACAGTGCTGTATGTCTTGTGTTGTGTTGTGCGTGCACCACGCTGCTGCCTGTCACCCAGGGATTGGCTGTCGTGCGGCGGTTCAGTATCTCTGCATTGAAAATGACTCCCGTGGCTCCTGCTAGCGAATGGTGTGAGGGCATAGGAGGGTGGGAGAGTTAATGTGTTTTGGGATTAATTTTTTTTATATATATTGTAAGCTTCCCGGACAAAAAATTAATCATATCATTTTTTTCGAGCTCCATTGGAGGGCGACCGCTGCCGGGGCTAGGACTGTCATTAATTATCATATCAGTCATTCGGGATCTGCCAGGCTTTTAGATTGGCCTGCTAAGTCCTCAGACATAAACCCAGTAGAGAGTTTGTGGGACCACTTAGAATGACGAGTTAGACGTCGAGAATATCGTCCACGTACTGCAGCTGCATTATGAGATGAGTTGATGCAAGAGTGGGTTGAAGTCGACCAAGTGTACATTAGGAAACTTGTAGACTCAATGCCACTCAGAATTGCCGCCGTCGTTCGTGTGCGTGGAAGTTTCACGTCTTATTAGTAGCGAGTGATTAATTTTTTTCCGGGGAGCCTATATTCCGTATGTATGAATACACATATACTTGTTTCTTTCCATTATAGTGCACTTTATTTTCTTCCTCGTAGCTGGTGTAGTTCTAATATCATTATCGATATTTTAATCATTGATGGATCAGCGAGTTATTTATATTGTTTATTGAGGTTATTTGATATGCCTGTGTGTTGTTTGCATTCTCGTCTCTCTGTCACATTGCATGCATTGGTGTATAGCAGATTATACTGGCGTGTATTACAATGTGTTGACACGTAGCATGTATATTGACGTATATTAGAGTATATTAGCGTATAGTAGAGTATATTTGTGTGTATTGGCGTGCATTAGCATGTATTGTGAGCGTGTATTGGCGTCTATTAGCGTGTATTGGCACATACGTTATAGCGCATTAGCGTGCAGTAATAACAATCCTTATGAAATTGAGGGCATCTAACTTTGTTGAAGAGAAAATATTCGTTAACGCTCTCTCATGCTGATCCACCTCCCTGTATTTGTCGAGTTTCTTCCCGTCATACTTTATATATGTACGTATAAATGTTTTTATATACTCAATGTCTATTCTGTCATTTAGAGTACGAATTTGTACATGGTGATATTTGTACTTTTAGAGTTCTGGGTGTACTTAGCACTTCACAACGCGCACCTAGAGCACATTGAACCTAGTAATACGAATACCAATTCACACCTAGCGGTACGCACCTCACCTAGCTATACCGACCTATGCTCACCAGGTGCTAGGTGCCATGGAAACTATGCTAGCGCCGTACGCGAAGGATGGCAAGCCCGTTGATAGGAAAGTAAGTGACTTGGTGTGCCCTCTGAGGGAGCGTGTAAAGAGGCCCTTGTATCGGACCGCGGACCGGGGCTCCTGCCCCCACTGGGGCCGCCCCAAGGCTGAGTCCTGACGAAATTTTGTATTTGAGTCGCGTTTTCCATTGCTATTCGGAAGGGAATTTCTGTACTCGGATATTGCATTTCCTCACGCATTCAGGAATTAATACTTCCGTACGGAAATGAATTCTCGCATACAGAAATGAATTCTCGCATACAGAAATGAATTCTCGCATACAGAAATTACTTTTCGCATACAGAAATGAGCTCTTGCATATAGAAATGAAATCTTGAGTTCAGAACGAAGGTTTGCGTTCAGAAATGAGCTGTTGAATTTGAAGGTGGATTCGTGAATTAGGTAACTGAGGTTTTGATTGAGTAGTAGATTTTGAACTTGAAAACTAATTCGGTAGGGTAATTAACCACCTTGCGTGAAACTTATCTCAAGTCCAACTGGTAGTAATAACGACAGCCTGAGGGCATCTCGAGCCAGTCTGGCATCGTGTCAAAGTTCATAAGTAATGTCAACTTTGCAGATGTTTTTCTGCACGCAGTACACTACCTCGAGCACCTGGCCTAGCACCTACCTACCTTGAGCACCTACCTACCTTGAACACCTGACCTAGCACCTACCTACCTACCTTGAGCACCTACCTACCTTGAGCACCTACCTACCTTGAGCACCTACCTACCTTGAGCACCTACCTACCTTGAGCACCTACCTACCTTGAACACCTACCTACCTTGAACACCTACCTACCTTGAACACCTGACCTAGCGGCCGACGCGACCTGCTTAACATTTCTCTTCTGACTTCATTGATGGCTATCATATGCCGTTTTTTCCACCCCTGCAATTGAACAAAAAAAATGAATTTTTCACTTCGAAAATTAGTTTTTTGCTCAGAAATGAAGTTCTTAAATTTAGATATGAATTTTTACATTCAAAAATGAATTGTTGCATTCCGAAATGGATTCTTATGTTCCGAAGTGAATGTTTTAAAATGGAAATGAATTTTTGCATTCCAAAATCAATTTTTCCGTTCTGAAATTGATATTTGCATTGAGAAATGAAATGCTCGAGTCCGCAGGAGGCGCTCGTGCCGCGCCCCCCACCAGCTCGGTCTGTCTTTTTGCTAGACTGAGAAAAATACTTTCGTGTCAAGACACTTTGAACTCTCGGAGAAAAATTTGGTTCCGAAGTTTTCTTTTTGAAAACTAGTACTAAGGTGTACTGAATGTTTTTGAAAACTAGTACTAAGGTGTACTGAATGTTTTTGAAACGAAAACTAGTACTAAGGTGTACTGAATATTTTTGAAAACTAGTACTAAGGTGTACTGAATATTTTTGAAAACTAGTACTAAGGTGTACTGAATTTTTTTGAAAACTAGTACTAAGGTGTACTGAATATTTTTGATAACTAGTGCTACGGTGTAATGAATAATATGGCCCCGTATAAAAATTTTGTCAGAATTGGGGGCATCTCTTATCAAAACTAGAGGTATCTCTTGTTAGGAGTGGGCAGCTCTTATCGGAAGCGAGGGCATTTCTTATCAGAAGTGATGATATTTCTCACCAAAACTTGGGATATCACTTATCGAAACCGCGATATCTCTTAACTCATTTACGAAATGAAATCGACTAAAAAATTGGATGGCAGAAATCGTTGCAGTAGAAAATAGAGCAGAGAAATGAAAAGCAAACTCTGAAAAATGTATATTTTTGTAATTGTATTGTCATTTTTTACGTAGTGCTGCCTGTAGTAGATACTATTATTCCTAGCGTGGGAAATTGGTACGGTGAACAGTGTGGCTAATGCGTACTGATGTCAGCCTGGCGAGAAGTGTTCCGTCTTATGTTTTGGTCTATGTATGAAACCAAGTGGAGGAACCTGGATAACAGTTTCGGTATACGAGAGAGTAACGGTTACGTTTCAGCCTGCGAGATGATTTCAGCGTGAAATGATTCGCGTAGGTTTCCGTTCTGATGAATTTGAACTGCGGCCCTCAAATGACTTGAATTGAGACCGTCCACTGAAGAGTTCCACGAAGACCTGTCGTTGCGTGCGGCACACACAGCACGCGTCTCTGGTCTATTAAACGACCAAGTGTTCTCTTCTTTTGTATCTCGAAGTCGAAATTTAAAAATGAAGTTTGAAATTTATCTCGGGAAATGTGTAACTTTTGAGATGAGTATCGAAAATTTTCAGTGAAGTCAGACATCGTCGTAAAATTATAGAGCTATCTTGTATTAAGATACTTTTTAGAACTCGAAAACGGGTTTTTTGCTTTCTTAGTGGAACTGTATTTGAGATCAATTCCTCAATGTTATGCGTAATAATATGTATACACGAAGTGGACTTTTCTGGTAGTTGAATACTTCGTAATATGTAGTATCCAAATTTGATCAATTTGTTCATAGAAATGAAAAGCAAGAGTAATGTTCAATCCGATGGTCTGCGGTCACGATACAAGGGTATTTTTGTGCCAGGTGAGGGGTAGTGGTTGGCAGAGGCTGTGCTTTTGTCTCAAGTTCAGCTCGAATTGAACTAGTCGAATTAGTTTAACTAGTTTCACCTAACATTTATTGATGCGACGATGGATTGTCTTCCTCCCAGCTCGAGCTCGCTGGACGTGCATCCCAAGGCGCGGCAGACAGAACCCAAACATTTGTTGGTGTAGCAAAGGCGAAGTAAAATAACTAATAAACGAAAGTATTTGTAACCTGATGCAAAATTCAACGAAATTTCGGTACGGGTACATGTACAAAATGAAGACATTTTTATTCATTCTTCGTATTTCTTTGCGTTTAATAAGCCAACGCGTGTGCCCTTCATTCCTCCGTACCCTATTCGGGCAAAGACTTCACGTTCATCCAACAGCTCTGACGCGCGCATGAGCAGCAGCGTCGTCTTGTTGGAGTCAGGACCTAGAGTATAGGGACTAAGGACATACCCTGTTTTCCCAGTGGGCCTACTAGGCCTATGCGTTCGTGTTGCTCCGGTTGTTTTCTGTGCGGCTTGCATAATTTGATTCGGCTTGAGTCTCCTGACTTTCTTTCGCTGATGTAGTGCGAAATGGTGGCAGTATGGATAAAATTGTACTATAAGGAATAGATATATTGAGTCAATTAGATTCCCTCGTAATTCTTAATATTATATACATTTTTTTCTTGCAAGCCGAGGTTTAGCAAGTCCCCCTTGCCTATATTGAGAGGGGGGGGGGATTTGGGGAGTCTTCGCCCTGAACAAGTTTTAGCGGAGGAGCAAAATCCCAAGTGGGGGACCCCCTTCGGCTGCGTTTCAGGATTTTTAGAAAGCCAGTCAATGACGTCAGTGTGGGTGTCCTCAATTTGATATCGTTTGTGTTGAGATTGTTAAGTAGTATGGACTTGCCACTCAACCGCCTCTTAGAAAAAAATTAAATTTTCGTATTTCTTTCGTCTAGTGAATACCTTTGGATACGTGCCAATTCTTTGTAAATTTTGCTTTGCGTAGATGTTTCACCACCACAAACTGACTGAAAGTCCATTAAATATCGCTACAAAAGCCTGAGAATCTCACACTTCTCTCCGTACGGAATCTAATATGTTTTCAGGCATCAGATGTTGCGTCTACTGAATCAATTTCCTGCGTCGTCAATTGTGTTATTAATCTATCATTCCAACTACGCAGAGACGCCTGTTAAAACGCGCTTGTCATTTTTTTACAAGGATGACCAAGTCTTACGTCGAAATACTTTTACATAATTCACGCCTCGTACAGCAGCGCCTGTGGCCCATAAAGCCCTGCTAGTCCTAGAGGTGAAATTTTTGTCGAACTTTGCAGTCATTTTGCCAAAAACGAAATCCATGTGCGCACACCATACCACCACTTCCTTCCTCCTCGGCTGTCTGCCGGCGACTGACAGCTTCTGTAGGCAGGAAAATATCCAAGCATGACGGTTGGATCGCTCACTTCCGTGAACCGAGCGCCGCCTCCCGAGCGTCATTTGTTACCATGCAAAAACTCACGTTCGGCCATTTTTTGGCACACGTCGTATGTACCGCGTATTTGTCTTTACCGTCCATTTACAAAATTTGTTTGAAGGCTTCTCTTGAAGATAGGTGTTATGTCGAGTTAATTTTAATATCTTCTCGGAAAATGAATCGCAGAAAGAGAACTTCAGTTTTCTTACGGACATAATATGATTCTACTCACTATGTTGGTAGAAACACTGATTCTAGTAATATTCAAAATATATGAATAAATAAATAAATAAATAAATAAATGTCCATTCATGGAGTATTTCACGTATATATGTGGGCACTAGGCAACTGAGATGATTCGTCACCAGGATTTTTTTAAAAGTCGTCCCACTGATTTACGTTATTTAATTAACAAAGTACCCCAGCATGAGTATATGGACGAACGCAATAGCACAGTACTCTTACTACACACGGCAACTCCTGGAGCGACAACGGCTATCTTACATGCCCACTTCTTATATTATAAACTTCACATACGTGCATCTATACGTAATGCACATAAATCATTACTTATATGGATGGAATGCGGCGGAACCTGGGGTGTTTATGGCAGTCCATGGACACAAATCCGTCCAAAACCAAATGCACGAGAAAACAGAAGCAGTGTCTCGCGTCAGAAATGATCTAAATCTAGATAATTAACTCCAATTCTTACCGATAAACATCATTTGAGCCGAAACAAACCCACACTAGGCACACGAACGCTTCCATAAGTTTATAATCAATTGTAATGGCTGCTAAACACTGATTAATTATTACCGATTACCATTGACCTCCTTGCCGGCAGCCAGGACGAGTTAACTCGCTATTGACCGACTTGATTCTGTAGACTCGTCAAATGTTCCATTGAAAGCATGGAGAAAAAAACCTTGACGTGAGGTGGCTCGCACCTTCTTTCTTTTTCCCCAGAAAACCAGCCCGAGAATGGGTTACGCGGTATTGGTTAATTAATGGCTGAAGGAACATTCGAGTTAGTGAGGTCGGCATGTACACGTCATGTCCACCATACATGGTGTTGGCATGTACACGTCTTGTCTAACTGCCGTCTGCAGTTAGAAGAATTGTTAGATTCTGTGAAAGTAATTAGGTGTTCGTTATGTATTTCATTCGCGTGTCCTGCACAAGAATCAAAACACGGCGCACAGCTCCATTAGAGCGGTGTTCACTCACGAGCTTCGCCATGATTGGCTAGCGTGGGTGTAGGCCTATGCCGGAAATATCGCTAGGTCTCATGAAATTTGGGTATGAAATTTGTTGGTCGTACGTTGGTTTGCACTGAACAGCAAATGTTTAACTGCATTGCACTGAGCTGTGAACATCTGGACTCCATTGCTCTGAACTGCGGAAATTTTAAGTTTGTTTGCCCTCTGTTGCCAACCTTGGAAAAGTCTGCACTTCTGCCGACCACTAACCCGCTCACCTGTTAACATCCTAGTGACTAGTAAACTAGTTAGGGAACACGGCCGTGACGGGATGCCCTAGTCCGTACCAACTTTGCAGAATTATTTTTGTGGTTGATGTTATCATATCTAATATTAAAAAAATGTATTTTTATTGAAGCTTTTGGAGACAAAATCGCTTGTCCGTTCGAGGTCAATGAACTCTGGCAAGACTTAGGCCTGCCAGAGGCTCAACGACCTCAGGGCGGCTTAGGAAGTCTCCGCCTATTGCGTGCATGATGACGCTGTCGCTGGGTTTATTTCCCATTTCTTTGAAAGTTTTGTTGTGAAATTGATATTATTTTGTGAAAATATTCCGATGCGAGTTAGTGAGTTCTATTGGACCCTGTGGTGGATGGGTGGTGAGGGGGTGTTGCTGGTGGGTTTTTCGAGGGGCACGGGATGAATTTTAGAAGTTTCACCAGTCGACTCGAGGAAGAGTTCAAAACTGACCATGTTTATACTTTGAAGTTAGCCCCCCTAGGAGTGAGTAGGATTCCTGAGCTCCTTCCGAGCCACGGTGTGCCGGACCAGCACCCTCCTGATGGTGTCTGCTCCGTCAGCACTCCTGCAGGACGCTGTGACCACTCAGGAGGCATGGCGCCAAGTCGCTGATTCAGTTAGTGGGTCCCAGATTAGTTTTCAGTTTCCGATTTCTTTCTTTTTCATTGTTCGTTTTTTTTTTTTATTTCTTGGTTCATTTGCATTTTTCTTTCTTGTATCGTTTCCTATCCGTCTTCTTGTCTTTCTGTTTTTTAATTCCCGTTTTCTTTCTTTTAACGTTTTTTCCTCGCCCGTTTTTTTCCTAAGTCATTTTATTTCCTTGATCGTTTTCTTTACTCTGCTGTTTTCTTTTTTTGCTGTTTTTTTTGCTGTTTTCTTTCTATTGTTTTTTATCGCCGTTTTCTCTTATTTCCCGTTTCTTTCTATTGTCATTTTTCTTGCGCTATTTTTCATTTTTTCGTTTTTTTGCCATTTTCTTTGTCTAGCCGTTCATATCTTTAGCCGTTTTCTATTTCTGTCATTTGTATCATTTGCCATTTTCTTTTTTCTTTTTTCTTTTTTTCTAGTTTTCTTCTTTTATCATGTTCGTTTCTCTTTTTTTCTAGTTTTCTTCTTTTATCGTGTTCTTTTCTCTTTCCGTTTGTTTTCTGTTTTCATTCACTGTTTTCTTTTTCACCTTTTTATTTCTCGCATTTTTTTCTCGCACTTTTTTCTCGCATTTTTTTTATTTCTCACTTTTTTTTCTCACATTTTTTATTTCTCGCATGTTTTTTCATTTCTCGTATTTTTTGTTTCTCTTTTTTTCCTTTCTCATTTTTTTCCTTTCTCATTTTTTTCCTTTCTCATTTTTTTCCTTTCTCACATTTTTTCTTTTCTTACCTTATTAATTTCTCGCCATTTTCACTTATTGCCATTTTCACTTACCCCCTTATTCATTTCTCGCCATTTTCACTTACCCTCTTATTTATTTCTCGCCATTTTCGCTTACCTCCTTTTTCATTTTTTGCCATTTTCTCTTACTCCCTTTTTCATTTCTCGCTATTTCCCCTTACCCCTTATGCATTTCTCGCCATTTTCACTCACCTTTTTATTCATTTCTCGGTATTTTCGCTTACTTTCTTTTTCATTTCTTGCCATTTTCACTTACCCCCTTATTCATTTCTCATCATTTTCATTTTCCCCTTATTCATTTTTCCCCTTATTCATTTTTCCCTTTATTCATTTTTCCCCTTATTCATTTTTCACGTTATTCTTTTTTCACATTCATTTTTCACATTATCCATTTTTCAAATTATTCATTTTTCAAATTATTCATTTTTCCCCTTATTCATTTTTCACATTATTCATTTTTCCCCTTATTCATTTTTCAAATTATTCATTTTCCCCTTATTCATTTTTCAAATTATTCATTTTTCCCCTTATTCATTTTCCACATTTTCATTCGTCTCACATAGTAGAGCCAGTGCGCCGCCCTGCCGACCTCCTGCTGGAGTGCCACCGATGCCGGTGCTGCTGCTGCCGCCGCCCACTTCCCTTCCCCCCCCTCCCCCACTC
>VOMN01001792.1:0-10197 GCA_014899125.1 Orchestia grillus
GTGCTTTTTGCGGTACGAAATCAGGCCTTCTATGTTGCACACCAATAGCGACACACATACAGCACATCAACAGCGACACGCATAGCACACCTACAGCGACACACAGCACAAAAGTCTGTCGTTCGATCAGCACCGCCAGCTGAACTGTCATTGGAGCACGCACCGAGATAAGCACGCAAATGCCCACCATGTCAACGCACAACTCCGTGCCAACAAACGCCCTCTCCGCACATTACGCTACAACACTAAAATTTTCTCACCCAGTTCCACCAATGGAAAAAAAGCCTCACGCAAAGCGCTTCGCGGAGGTGCAGTGCGCACGTGCATGAGATGACGTCAGAGTTTGTAGGAGTCCGCACACAGCGACTCCGGAAGGCGTGTTAATGAGACGACGGACTTTCGAAGATACGCAATATTGAGTCACTAATGCGAGTACACTGTTTTATTGTTTTTATTGGACCCTCGAGGGGAATGTTGCTCACATGATGTACCGGCTGCTCTATGAAAGTGTGATAAAAATATAGTTACAAAAATAAATGACCAAATGCGTACCAACCAACCAGAGGATCCCACCGAAAAAACGTTCGATCCTGTTTATGATAGCATATACGCTACTCCTAAAGAGCGCCTTCTCCCCAAAGGTACGCTGACGACGACATGCGCACTTGAGCTATCTTCCCCTCTCTCTCCCTTTCTCTCTCTACAAGAAATTCAGAACCCTGTGAGAGAATAGTTCAAGTCGCACCTCTACATGGGGTTAACAATTCGTACACCCGTACAAACTAACTCGCGCAAGTGACCCCTGATGAGAACTGCTAAAGATTAGCTTCATCCACTCGTGACCGTACACTGGCCAGTATAACCTAAATAATTATCTTTAAGTTACTATAAATTAGTTTGAAAATGCCTAATAGCACTTGGGATATGATCTCAAGCGAGCGAAGAGATGGGGCCGTTTAATAAGAGCTTTATAGAACTGGGAACCCATGTATAGTGTGTTTCCACAGAGGGTCCCATGCGCACAGTACACACATGTTAAAAATAAAAGCGAAGAAAACACAAAAAAAGAGATAGCGAAGGTGTGAAAATTGAGAGAAGCAAAGTTGGCACGAAAGATAGAAGTATAGAACGGTAACTTAACAGTGTCCTCACAGCATATCATAGACCAACTAATCTAACCCTCCTGCCTATCCTATGCCGCTTGAAAGGATTTTCTTCAAGTTTGATTTCGTTCACCGCATCGAGGACATAATACGGTGCATTTGTCATTCCGAGGCTGGCCGTGGCACCACGTTTGGAAGACCAGGAGCCACAAACGAGACCGTTAGATCTGTCCACCCCGCGTCACATGTGCGTGGTTCCTAAAATATCTTGGGTACAATTTGAGCAAGTGCATGGAAGATGCAAGGGAGCGACTTGCAATTGAATTCTTCAAAAGGTATTTTCGTGTTATATTTACTCCGTTCTGAGTGAAATTGGAAACACAGCACAGATACTGTACAGGAAAACGGTTCTTGAGATTCAATCTCGTCCTAGCACTTCTTTTCATTTCCTAACACCCAACTTGCTCGTTGTTAATTACAGGGAGAGTCTGCTGCACAAATATCTCCGTAAGACAGTGGAACGTGTGATTCTAAGTAGACTTCAAGCAAACTCCAGATTGTAATCGCACTAGGTAGCAAAACGTTTGTCCAATGTGGTCGCTCAATAAGTGTTTCAACTGAGGTGTCAACGCATAAGACTTCAACGCTTCAAAAGTGTTTCAACTCATTGAAAACCATTGAAAAGTTTTAGTGAAAAATTGAAAATAAATGCAGAAAATTACACATGAATTGAATACTATCTCATGGAAGAGAAGAAGACGCGTGATGAGAAACAAAAGAAACTCGCCCACCAAGGTAGCAACACCAAGCCCAGTCTCTCCCAACAATTAACAGCTCGTCATTCTGCGCTACCCACGGTGGCAATACGTGCAAATCAAGTGCAGGTTCTCAAGTGTGCTGCCGAAGTCTCACAGTATTCATGGAAAGCGTGCAAAATGAACAATAGGAATCCAAATGAAGGCATTGTACCAATATGAGTTCTTGTCATCGAAACGATCACACTATAGAAATAGTGCATTGTATATTTACGTCAGTACACTATACCATAATGAGCACATTGGACGAAAATGTTCGTAATGTACCAAAATGCGTTCATTGCACCGACAGCCGCACATCAACTACGCAGGACAGACAAGCCTATTTACAGCTGAGTGTGGGATCACTTGACAATCGAAGAAGTCGATGATCAAAGCTCATCGCGTCACAAAAGCTGGTATTGTGCCCAGGAATTTGGGGCCTCACCGCTGGGCGCGGTATAAAAGGTAATCTATCAGCGGGGTGGCAGTCGACATGAGTGATGAGGGGGGATTTGGCCCCCACTCCCACTCGAGTGTTTGTACAGTAGGGCCGAGCCCAGCGAGGAAGGGACTTGCAGTAGCGTTAAATAAGCCACGAACCGCTGCCTGCCTGGTCGACAATTCGAAAAATTTCAAAAAAGCAACAAATGAAGCATGTACTGCGCAGAACAAATGATAATGCGGGGAAGATGAAATAAAATAATCGTTCTCTACTTGATGAATATGGGTCTTCTGCCTTAATTCTTAAGAGGTCAGTCCCCCACGTCGAGAATAAACACCCTAATTGTTGCACGCCAGATTTATTCTGGGCACCAGAAGGAGCTCAGTTTCCAACAGCGGGTGAAAGGCTACAATCACAAAGTACGGATTATTTCACACTAGATCAACAATTGTATTCTTTTTTTCACCATCTTACCTTTGAATGACAACCATCGAGCGTCTACCTTTAGCTGTTCAACTCATGAGTTATTTTTAATCCTTAATTTTTGATAAATTCCGCTGTTTTTGATCCAATAAGAAATATTTGATGCGGATTCCATTTGATACCAACAGTTTTTTTAAAAGGATATTCTCTACATGGTCGTCGTTTTAACGATAAACTCGATAATATTAATTTATGTGAGACGATAAAACTGTGCATTTGAAACTGTGCAAAATGCGGGGTTGACAAAAAAGGAGCGACTAAAATTTCTTGAACTTCACTTTCAAAAGGATGGTTCTATTGTTAGTGTGCAGAGAAATTACAGAAGAACATTTGGTAATGAAATAAGTTCGAAGAAGTGCAGAAAAGCAACAGTGTTGAAATTCAAAGAAACCGGAACAACATGCAGAGGGCAAACCTCGTTGTGGCAGACCGGAAACCATTCGAACTGGCTTTTCAACTCAGCGTGTTGCAGCGAGCGTTGCTGATAACACCAAGCCCTCGACAAGGAGACGATAGTTGGAAAGTATCACTCTCTGAGGATACTTGAAAGAAAAAGTCTACCTTGAAGTGCCTGATACCATACAGTCATTAAAACGGAATATCACTCAAGAAATAAGCGGTGTTGTACCCGAGACATTCAGTAAAGTAATGAACAGTGTGCTAAAAGAGCACACTTATCTGACCAAAAATGTTCATCTAAAAAGATTTTATTTTCCACTCTTAAATCTGTGTTAAACTTCAAAATCGCCTTTTTCAATTCAAATGTACCTGACCTTTTTACTATTTGTAATTGTATGGCATTAATCTTTTGAAAAGAGAGACCTTTCTTATTGCCAACTTTGTGCAAAGATACTTCGAAATCAAGCTCATTATTGAGTGGGAACAACTTATTGATTTATCGGCAATGACGCAATAAATTGATCACATCACGACTCTACAATCTTGCGGTAGGTCAAATTAGTGGAAATTATGGCATTGCGGTGTCACTGGAGACCCTCACAATTTGGGCTGGCAGTTTTAATGGCCTGCGCTGGCGTCGAGAGCCTCGCCGCGACCAGTACCAGCCATCAATGCTTCTGTTCCATCATTATACGGGTCTGACGAGCGCTACAAATCTGGGCAAAACAAAAAAATGGACTTGCCTCCTCGATCCTACCGCAGAATAACAAATGAAAGTTCTTCTTCAAAATCTTACAATTTTAAAGTTTTGCGGCGACTTTTCGTTAATTTTCTAATCTGATGATCATCTTCTTTCAATGTGAGACCAAATTCATAAGCTAGGTTTTCTGAAGCGAAGAAATATTCACATCGGATAATGCGATGGAAGTGACAAGTGTCAAACGTGTCAGCGAGAACGCTGCTAAGTATACAAACGGGACCGCCATCGCGGAGAACCGCACAGACGTGCTGCGTTACGACGTGCAGCAGTTCTCACCGAAACGGAGACCCAAAAAGGAAAAAATGGTCTTTCAGACGGTAAACCTCAACTTACTCGTGCATTTAAAACATTCATTCATCACAGGTAATGTGAATTAGAACAGCAACAAAATCGAACAAGAAATGACAAATAGTGAGCTAAGGTTAGGAGTGACGCTAAGACTGCAACAAATTCCAACTAATTCCAGCAACAAAGACGGCAAATTTTACTGCAATTTGCAGCATTCGCCCACTCCCAATTAAGGCATGCTGTCGAGAAGGGTATCAGTAAATCGCTCGAAAAGAGCAAAGAAATTCTATTGGTCTCCAGGTAGCAATACAATCTAGGACATGCTAAAAGCGACCTCCTTAGGAGGTATCTGAATTACAAGCAAGCAAATTTTCAATTATTTTGTGAAGTTTGTGATGCAAAAGAGTTCAACCGTTAAAGTCGAAAATTTTACTTCGGAACTCAAACCCTTCGTTATTTTTCAAAGAGATAACTATATCTACTGGACCAAATGAGAGCGAAACTCCGAGCAAAATTGGCAAAACGAATGAGAAGTCTCTGCACACAACACCGCTTTGTGACAAATTTTCATCCGGAGGACTGCGGATGTGAACGTAGGACTGTGTGCAGCAGTCACACTTATAAGTGTAGACACAGCCGCTCGTCAGGCTTTCTTCAAGTCGCTCCTTCCTTTAAAAAATAAACCTGTGTTTCTAAGCCTGTGTCCTGTGTTTCTATGTTGAAAGTACTACACTTGAACAATTTACACGACATAGTCAGCATACAGGTTTTTCGCACAGTACGGGCAGACCATACGTCTCCTCATCTTATTCAGCAATTCGTACTCACTGTAATAGTTTCAACCATAGTTTTAATAATTCTAACTTTTCAGCTCTCTGTAGCACTCAGAAAGTACTACACCAAATTTTAGATTCCCTGTACATAATCACGAAAAAACCTCAATTGAACGACGGATCAAAGCTCAGTAAAGTTACACATTGCTCCGACTCGCTCGCGTAGCTGCGTGCGTGTGGGTTTATTTGGTGGTGTGTTCGAATGTGTGCGATACGAAGCCACGTGTAGTGTGAAAGAAGAAATGATCCAGTTTATAATTTAGGTTGTTTTGGATAATATCTGTTTTCATTTTAGTCATGGTTGTTAGAGTTTCATGTTTAAGATCAGGTACTTCTGTTTTCTTTTCAGCGCTGATGATGGAAGTTTAGGATTCCAAAACGTAGGCAAACGAATTTCAATTAAAGATGTTCATCATTACAATGGTTCTTCTTTTTATTTTACAAATTTATTTTTCTCAACTATCAAGCAATCTACCAGATTGATGTGAAGTATACCGCGTGAATTTTCCCAGAGGGTTCCATGCATGTGCCCAAGCACGTGAACACACATCGCTTACTGTCCTCCTAACCTGACCTTGATTGTTAGGCAGCACTCACGAGCGATTAGGAGTCATTTCGAACTGTTTCACACTGCCAGTTAGTCTCGTCGTAACCAACACCGCGCCCTAAATCAAGATAAAACCGTTAGTATTCGAAACCTTATAGCAATCTCTGTTATGAGCAAGAAATACCAATTTCCCGACGATGGGGCGAATTGTTGAAAGCTTTCCGAAGGACTGAGGATATTTCTTTCATTTAACGCTTGGTCGACGAGGGTTACACAAATCATTTCCTGTAAGATGTCAGTCCAGCAACACATGAAGCTTTTTCCCCGCTCCCTGAGGACTGCAGCTGCAACAGCGCTCGGGGCAAAGCCCACAGCTCCGAGCGAGCGGCACAAGTCCCGCGTGCCTACAAGTATTCAGCATTCAAACTTGCCACGCGTACCCGCCACAGAGCGAAAGCTTCCACATGTTCACCCATTACAGCGCCAAGCGAATACAAATTTTCAAGCCGTGAAAATATGTTTTGCCAAACAGCGTTTGCTATTCAAACAACATGTACTAATTACATCAAAACAATTACGAAGGGATGAACCCATACACTGAATGAAAAAACTGGTTTAAAAATCAGTGAGAAAAATGCACTCGTGATTCAGATGACCACGAATCAAAGTCTTTCAGAACAGCTCCATCTTTTAAGACTTTGACTGCGATTCTCTACGCAGGAAATATTTCATGTCAACAAAAATTTCCGCTGTGAGTTTAAAATTGAAAGCTATTGCTTACACAAACTTGGTAATCCCATTCATTTTCCTAATCTAAACTAACTTGTTCGAGTAACGAACACAAATTTCGGAAAAATTAAAAATTTGTATTCATATATGTTAGTGCTTTCGTTACGTTAGGTTAGATGATCGCGTGTACCATATATGGCGCACGTCGCAGTCAAAGTGTTGAACAAGAAGTTCAAAATAGAATAAATCATCTACTTTGAATAAAAACACCCCCCCTGCCTCGCAAGTCGCGAAAAACACGAAGTTCTGCGTCTTGAGGGCGCACACAGCAATCATACTCGAGGTCTTTTGTTGCAGTCAGCCCCAGCGCTGCGCCCCAGCCAACAAGTACAGGCAGGTCGGAGGGTCCAGGCCCCAGAAAGCGATCGTTAGCTTGCAAAATAAGGGCGTCTCGATTTTCCGATGCATTTCTTGCGCGCGGTTGAATCGACGGGTGAAAAGAAACACAAAAAGTCTACGGAAAGCTATGGAATAAAAAGATGCAACAGCAGGCTACTTTGGGAAAAAGAAGTCCGGGGACGTAAAAGAAAATTTTCAGAATTGTGAAGAAATTAAGGCGATTAGAGAACATCTGCAGGCAAGATCAGAAGGCTAAACTTATTAGGTACAAAATAGGAAAGTGGTCTTTTTTAAAAATCAGGAACGTTTAATGATAAAATAAACACACACAGGCCAGTCGCAGATATGTGATGCCGTAAACAGCAAAAACATTAACTCGAAACATCACACGAAAAGAAAAACGACGAAATCGAAAAATCAGGCCTGGGAAATAACAGGCCTTGACAAACCTGGAGAGTTGGCTGCAGGCTGACAGGAGCGCTTGATTAATTTAGCTCGCATGCGAGGCGTAATGGGGAGCGGCGGCTGCCGGCACCGCTGCGTAAACCTAGTAGCCCTTTACCGACCAAATTATTTTGACAATTAGGCTGCATTTCACCCTGTGTGAAAAACTAACAGCATCCTTCCTTATGAAAGTGGATTATGAAATCCGGGTTACCGGTCACTGCCAAGAGGGCAGGCTGTGCATTCACGTGGTCTGTATATTAGACAGAAACCGTGTGAATGCAATAACCGCGGCGTCCACATACGCCGACAGTGAGTTAGTGAAAGCAACAACCACGGCGTCCACATATGCCGACACTGACACTATGAATTCAATAACCACGGCGTCCACATATGCTGAGAGTGACAGTGTGAATGCAACAACTACGTCTCCGCATATTTCGGTAGCGACTGTTGACAGGTTGATAGCGAGCTCTGCAGCGGTGATGAGGAGAGGCCCCTGAGCCGCTGCACGATAACGTGCCACTGACTGTGTGTAGTCTTGCACAGATCTGGTGTGACGTGAAAAGTTCAGTGACAACTTGCAGGTGCAAGCAGCAATACCTGACCGGTACCGTAGAAGTGCAGATCAATTGCGCTGTATTCAGAGTGCAGAATTCTTGCTTGGGCGCCCTAAGCCATCACCCGGCAGGCGGGAATTCCTGCGCCAATTGCCCTCTAAGTAACATCGGTGAGTAGAAATGAGCCTTTATACGCGTGATGGATTGAATAGCGTAATTCCCACCCTAAAGGCCTTCTGAGCATCGGTTTTCCTTCGTTAACCTCCCGCAAGAGGCGTCAATGTTTGCGCCTCCGTGGCATTTTGAATTAATTTTTCGAGCTCAATACAACTGAATACCACACAAATAAAGCGAACGTGACGACCATAACACAAACAATACAATTCCCAAGGGGTGCTCATTGAAACCAAATTATTTCTCCTTCATTACATCCTAGCCCAGTGACAATTTAACGGACAAATTCTGTTCTGGTTAGCAGAAATCCTGACTGAGTAAAGAATAGAAACGCTGTTAGTGAAGAAAAAATGCCCCATTGAGACTTGAATTACACATGTTGAAAACTCTCTAATACAAACAAGCGGGGAAAAAAGTCAGGGTAGCAACACTGAGCTCGGCTTTGATGCTCCCCTGGAGCAGAAAATGACTCCCACTGAAGCGGAACTGGCGCCGGCCTCTTGGCTGGGCCGTGGTCGACGCTGTTACAGCGCCTGTACAGGGTCTTGTTTCAAGGGTTTCTGAATTTTAATGCCCAGTAAGTGCTTATAATAACTATCGAGAAGTTCATTTTTAATGTTTATTAGAAATGATATTATGGTATTTGTTTGTTACCTCGTTATACAATACTTGGTACGATGTTTAAGTGTTAGATATTTAATAAATACGTCATGACCAAATATAATGTAGTACTTTTCTATGCCACCCTGTACAATGCAAGTGGAAGTAATGAAATTTATAAATAAATAACGAAACACACTGAAACATATGTCATACATTTACACTTCATATACCACAAAGTCTTGCCAGACTTGAAAATGTGGAACATGCAACTTTATAACTCGAGGATTTCAAATAGTAACGAGAATACTGGAAGTCGAGGGTGAAAACAGCAAAGAAAGCCTGTAGAACCAACAAGGGTGCAGAACCAACAAGGGTGCAGAACCAACAAGGATGCAGAACCAACAAGCCTGCAGAACCAACAAGGGTGCAGAACCAACAAGTGTGCAGAACCACAGCAGCCTGTGGGTGCGGCCAGTCCGTGATCACTGCCGCACGCCAGCCCGACGCTCCCACGTCCCCAGCGGCGGTGCGCTTCTCAGTTGTCCAGCAACGGGCAACACGCGTCCCATAATCTAAATTGTCCAATTTATTATGCGCACAAGGTGTTCGAATACCTTTCAAATCACTGATCTCGTGAATGACTCAAAGCTGCTTATAGTATGCGCTACCACAGATCCCTTACATACATAAAGTAAGTGATCTGTGGTGTTACTCGCTCACACTGTTAAATGTTCTGAGTAGATCTAGTAACTTACAGTGTTTTAAGGAGCAATAAGGATTCGTTTAAGGGATTCGTTCAGCAGCAATACCACGCAAGCTGCAGCGCGAAGATGATTCCCAATTTTCATCAATGCTTACGTTCTGCGGTCGCCCATTGTTTCCGAGCTTTGAATGACCGCTCGCCCCTCTTGACTTTAAGCTGACACGAGAGCAAAAGCTGAGTGATGGCACACGGGTGCGTCGCGGCTCTCGGCGGCCATCATTAGGGAGTTAGGTGATCGTAACCGTGATTCACGACCGGATTATTTCTGAGCTATTGGAAACATAAATTATTTCTGAACTATTGGAAGCATAAACCGTAGTATTTGAGTTCCCAGCGACTGCTACGTTTGAGGAATTGGCAATGAAGAAAAGTATTAGCCGATGATGAACAAACATCAATCCATCTACTTATCAAACAACCAATCTAATTAATATTTTTCCTACCCGATGTACGATATTAAAATACCCGCTGTAACCATGTATTGTCGTCAAAAATACACACCGTCCCCTGATGCCGATTAAGGCCAATCCATACTCTGAAAGCTTGGGTTAATTTGAGAAATTATTGTAATGCCTAAGTCCTTCTACTGAACGAAAATGGAGCCTTCAAAACGCCCACTATTGACATAGTTAATTTATATCTGTAAACCTATACAGGGTGTCTCAAAAAAACGATACCCAATATTCAAGGGCTGTAATTTAGAAACTATTAAACTTGCAAAAAATTCTAAAGTCACATTGTGTTTTCTTATGCTTCGTTATCATTGATACGGCTTCAACTCTTCGAAAGAGAAAGTGTCTGTGTGGACTGTGTGGCAATTGATATATCATCAGTCCTTATTTTTACAACAATAACTTAAATAGAGTTGAATAC
>VOMN01001797.1:0-16475 GCA_014899125.1 Orchestia grillus
CTACTACTACTACTCCTACTACTACTACTCCTACTACTACTCCTACTATTACTCCTACTACTACTCTTACTACTTACTGCTGCTGCTTCTGTCTTCAGGTTTTCACTGTGATTTTTATCTCGTATTTCGTGGCTAGCTCAATAATACTATTCAAATATCCGTCAGCTAAAGAATTTATTACTTCGAAAATGTTGTACAGATAATTCATTCAAAAAGAGTATCCTGTTGTAATGCTCTGATGGAAGTGAAGCGAGTGTCCATAGGCTACGATTTAAATCGAAGTTCAGAGAATATATGTGAATGATGATTCATTTTGAAATATTGAGTAGAGAAATGCCAAGTTTAAATTAGTCTATACGAATCTTTAGGGTAAAAAAGAGTTCTTTATGCGTGAAGTAGACTGGCTTGAAATGTGACTGTCGTTGCGACACTTCATGCTGCAAAGGTGAGCCGCGCCTCCACCAGGTTTGGCCCGGTCAAGTTTAGACTTGGTGCGTTGTCGCGATGAGCGCCGTACATGGTCACGACCCTCAGTTACGCTGCTCCATATTCAAGTTGTTCTGTTACCAAGTTAGCTTTAAACTCATGGACGTTTTCGTGCTTTGAAATTCGATATGCTTTCTTTCATATTCGCTCTTTCTCTCTCTCTTTACTCGGATTGCTGGTTTTAGTCCTTTTGGCGTTCGATTCTGAGGGTTCTCTTTAAACACAAGTTGTCATTGAGTGTCGACCAAATCTTTGCGTTACAGAGAAATGAATTCTTTTATTGGTATCTGTGGGTCAAATTGCGGGGTAACACGCCCCTTTTTTAAAAGAGCTGGAAAAAATGCGCGTGAAACGCAGCTAGTGGGTTGCTGCTTCGTAGAACCTCTTGCCAGAGTAGGATTAAGGGCACCTTATTGGTCAAATGAGAACCCGTCTTTAAATCAGCTAAGTGATTCAGTGATGCATGGCACACTGACAAATATAAGTAAATAATAATAATAAGCTTTATAAATCTGTTCTAACGGAGGGAGGTCTTTGTTCGCAATGAGAAAAGAGGTTTACCCCAAACCTCATACCCGTTTTCCAAGCAGACAGCGCGGGTAATATTTTAGATGATGTGACACAATCGTAAAGTATCTTCCGTTAGCGTTAGTTACGAGTTGCAAGTGACCGTTGGTTACACAATTCTACGCAAATCTCTCGAAAATATTTTACTGCATATGCAACTTTGATGCTGTAACCGATTCGGTTGCAGTAACTATTTTCAAACTTTCTAAAGAATTCAAAGTGTATTGAGCTAAAGAAAATCTATTCGCACGCTGACGTTTTAGTTATAGTTCAACTAATGGAATAGTTTAACTTTTTTCTTAACTAATAAGAAGAATGGATTAATTTTTGAAGTTTTTCAAGCAGAATATAGTTAATTTTTCAAACCTGATGACGAATTTTGATTATAGAAAAAAGTAAATCGTCTGATAATTAATATAACTGATCACTTTCTTGTCCGTTTTATAAAAAATTAAAATCAAATGAGCCCTCATGTACATACTGAGTTGAAACCAAAATGCTACGAACTCCGAGATAGAATCCACAGAGTGGTAAATTCAACCATGAGAGAAAAGTTATCATTGTTTAAGTAGAAGCTTTCTACGTGGTTAAGGTTTTTTTTTTGTTTGAAAGTGTGTAGCTTTGTTTATATTTTGGTGTCCCACTTTGTCTGGTCTCAATGTCTGTTGGCTATTTGGCCATTTGCCAAAGTAATCCATTGAAAAGAAGCTTTGCTATGTGCTTTCCTTATCATATCCTGCATTGAACAAAATTCTCTTCTGTGATGTTTTCCCAAGTGAAATAAAAGGTTTTAAAATAATCGTGTTCAGGGTGTACAAAATTATACATCTGTATATTTCTTTTCTCTGTATTCGCTTCGCAGCAACAAAAGGTGGCTGTTTTACCTTTTCTTCAGGATCTTTATTTGTAATTTCTGCCCTGTTTTTTCCGTATTAGTGATTTGCTTCGTTACTGTGAAATATGCATACCACTAAGTAATACGGCACACTTTTAGCAGCACTCTCACTCATGGGAGCGTCTCACAACTTGAAGTAATTTGACTACTGCTATCTGCTCATGTAAATTGTAACTTTCTAAAATATTTCCTTTCAAAGTTTACCTACATACTTGGTATGTCCTCTTCCCTAACTTTGTCTGTCCTCCATCCTGCCTACCTACTCCTTACACCTTGAAGGACAAGAACCTCCAAAATCTGGCTTGGCGCGTCTGTCCAATTCTCTTTTCAGTTCTCTCGGCATGACAGGTAAAGAAACGCGCCCTGATCTTGTCTTGTTCCTGCTAATGCCGCTTGGATTGCGCTCTTTTTAAATTGCCTCATTACTGTGTTTCGTCATTGTGCTTATGGTACTACGTTTTAGATGTATCTAATTTTTGTTTTGCTTAGCTACGTATAGTACCGCAGTGAGATCATTTGCATGAATATCAAAATGTTTTTCGTCTGTTAATCCCGGAACTAATTTTTGTCTCTAGAGGCACAACGTATGCTATCAGGTTTTGAGACTCGTGCATTATCACAGGTTACAGATCTTTGAGGGGCAACCTCGTATGTCACTTTGCTCGACCAGCGTTTAAACTAGCATTGACCTTCGCTGGACCTACCCTCCCAATGCGCGTTCTGTAGAATAGTTTATTCCACTCCTCGACCAGGTATTCAAATAAGCTTGGGTCGGATTGTATAAATGGATGATTTCGAATGGTAAACTTATCTTAGCAATTTTATAGTCCTGCTTGATACACTAGTATTCATTCAGAAGCTCGAAGGGGTTTGGCACGCTCCCTTTCCCACAGGTTAGACAACAGATTTTTCTGTTCTCGTTATGATCTCTTTTCTGCTATGTAGATACGTACAATTTATTTTGCATTTCAGCCGTGAAGCTATGTCTTGCACTTGATTAACTTTGGTCATTTTGGTAAGACGGCGATACCTGAATTTCTTTGAAGACCCGCTGGTGCAACACATCGTTCCACAGAATTGGTGCATCATTATTACGACCATCTCGTGCGAAGTGAGACAAACTCCACCCAATGTTGGCGACCGTCCTACATACGTAGCTTCCTATAAGTCCTCCTTCTGTAATGAGCTCATTTATTTTTTTGCTATCTCGATTTCTGTTTCTTCTAGGTGAGTGCATGATATTGATGTTAAGTACGTATTGAATTTTCTTCGAAAATGCGAGAAAAATATTTAATTTTCATTTTACAAGCCTGGTTTTTAGTGAGTTTTTGTCCAGAACTTGTTTTCACCCACCTAATTAATTAATTCATTAATGTAAATATTGTTACCATTGACGCATATCAGTTGCTAATTACAAGCAATGAACTGGTGACAAAAAGATGCCGTGTGTGAGGAGTGTGTTGCATATCCATAAGCTGCCGTGTGTGAGAAGTGTGTTGCATATCCATCAGTCCATTGGCAGTGCAGATAGCGACTTTGGTGCTCGATTTCTTCGGATGGCTTCAGTTTGGTTACTGTTAATTTCACAGCTTATTACCTCATCTATCATGATTCATGTACTTGAATGTTTTTCGTCTCGAGTCTTTTTCGGATGTATTCTATTTTTATCGTGAGTGACCACCTCGCAATGCTTCAGGTTTCCATCTGCCTGATGAATTTCTCGTTTAAATTTACTGAAACTCGAATGAAATTTTGAGCATTAAGAGCTGTTGTCAGTTTATTCAATGTTAATTACACACTATGCGCCCAAATATTGCCGAGGTTGTTCTTTTTATACTTGGAAAACCTTGCGCTTAGTTCAAATAAAATTTTCACGCAACGAGAGACTGATCTGCGGTATGGAAACAAACTGGCTTCAGTTTTGTTATTTTCATGGTGAAAAATTGTGTCAAATTAATAAAAAGGTGTACGAAATTCGTAAAAAGATGAGCCGTAAAGCAGTCTAAGTGACGGTGAAAAGAAAGGTATTACTTAAGAAATTTATAAAAATGCTGGTATTTCGTCACCAAACAGTGAAGAAGTTGTGCGGACCTTACAGAAGTGCGCCGAGTGGCAGATGGAGGCAAGGCTGGGGCAATTTCACGGCACTTCAGGATGATAATTTAACGAGAAGCTACGAAGAATCCTGGACTTACCAGTCAAAAATTTCTTGGTCGCGTTGGGGAATCCAATGTGTCTGGAAGTACTCGGTGTCGGTATCGGAAGAACGTAGGAAGTCCTGTGAAGTCAGTCGCAAAGCCTGCGTTGACGAGAAACTATATTCAAAATTGATCGAAATAGGCTGAGGATAATTTGAAGGTTGACTTTTCTAATGCATTGTTCACAGACGAAACTCGTGTAACGCTTGATGGCCCAGATGATGGTGCAAAGGTTGGGTAATGACCGGAGAGAATCGTCATCAACGTTTGAGACGCCATCGAGGGTGTGGAAGCATAATGATCTCGGCGCGTATTATTTAACAAACATTAGTCAGCCCTTGGAGAGTACCAGATGGCGTCAAAATGACTGCTGATGCTTGTATAGCGTTTGTGAAGAAGCATCTTGAACCGTGGTTGAAGAGGCAAAGAGCTACCCTCAGAAGGACCATCGTGTGTATGCAAGATAATGCTCCCTCACATGCTGCACATAAGACTACTGAGTTTCTTCAACAATTAGGTTTCAGTGAATTTGAAAAAATGAAGTGACCTTCAAATTCTCCAGATTTAAACCCAATTGAGAACCTGTGGAATATCATGAAGCAAAGATTTTCTGACAACGGACGCCAATTCAAGAACAATGATGAGTTGTGGGCAGTACTCCTTGAAATATCTCGTAGTATTACGGCCGATGACATCCAAAAATTAGCAAATCCTATAGATCGTGGGATTACCAAAGAGATTACCCAACAGGGAAAGCTCATTTCGTTCAGATTTCTTTAAAGCTGTGCCTGTGTTTGTATTTTTTATTATTTATTAGATTATCTAATTAATTATCCTCTATGGTGCATAAACATTCTTATGCAATACACGTTTTGTTTGCTCAATTTTGTGAGTTTTATTAAACCTCTTTCATAATTTTGCACACGCGATTCACCGTGAAAATAACGAAAATGATACCGGTTTGTTTCCACCTTGCAAATCAGTGCGGAAATTTTACTGATTGCGTATGTTGCTACTGCCTACTTGTTGTGAAAATTTTGTTTGAATTGAATGTATGGTCTTTAAAATAATAAAAAAATCTCGATAATACTTTGTCATGCAGTGTACTTTGTTATGTATTTTTTTATTGGTCTCATTCTTCATTATTTTGGCGTACTTTGTCCAATAAACATCTTAAAGACGCTACTTGGTAAGCTTTCGAAGTATACAGTGAAAGAAAGTTGGAACGTGGAGTGATATTTCGGTTAGCATGAAACTAGAAAAATAACTTCCACGGTAATTTAATTACCGATTCGCATAGAAACTCCGTTTTCATCATTTGATTTCATATTTGAGTGAGATCAACGTATACCTAATTCTATTACACTATTCTTGTAGTTTTACTTTTGTGAAAAATTTTTTACTTATGTGTATGATATTCAGTTTTTTCGTCCACCAGACCCAGTCTTTTCATTGAACTGCTGTGGGGGTAACTGAGCTCCTTCGTGTTTAGTTGTGAAATCCTTCCGGTCTCCCATTCTCAGACCGAGCTCCGGTCTGCTATTCTCAGACCGAGCTCCGGTCTCCTATTCTAAGGTTTGTCCGCCGAACAACTACGCTGCTTTGTGATAGCCATTGGAGGTTTCTTAGTACCTTACACAGCCTTTGAACTCGTCCAGCAATATTTTATTTTATTTTATTTTATGGTCTAGCGTTGAAAAGCCCTTGTTCGAGCATTATTTGAAATATTTTAATTCCGATCGAATACTAATACGTAAGTTTCCTTCCTTCATATTTTTGTTTAATTACAAACTTGTACTACTACACATATATTTCCCTCTTTAAAAGAAATTTCTCTAATCAATTCAGTTGTTTTATTATGCGCATATGATTAACACCGTGCCTTTTCTTCCATCTCTTTGTTTTGGTCTTCTCCTTCTGGTCTAACTCTGTCTGGACCTCTGGCCTGCTTCCCTTGCTCCCCCTCTTCAGGCAACAAAACTGCCCCTCCCCCCCCGACTGCGGGACGAGGAAGGCGTGAGTATTTGACACAAAACATAAATATTTTTTAACATTTTAGTCCCAGTTGTGAGTAGTTTCCTCGTATGAATTCTCCAGTGACATACTAGAATTAAGTAAGGAATGCGTAGCTCCCTCTAATTAACTCCCAATTGCCGTATTAGAAAGAAGAAGCAATGCGTAGCTCCCTCTAATTAACTCCCAATTGCCGTAGTAGAAAGAAGAAGCAATGCATAGCTCCTTCTAATTAACTCCCAATTGCCATAGTAGAAAGAAGAAGGAATGCGTAGCTTCTTCTAATTAACTCCCCAGGGACATACTAGGAATAAGAAGCAATGTGTCATTCCTTCTAATTATCCACCAATAATGTACTAGAGATAAGAAGGAATGTGTCGCTCGTCTGTTACTTTGAAGTTTGATATGTGACATCTGGTGCATCTCAGGCTTAAATGACTAGTTAATTCCTACATGAATGTCACCTGTAAGTCACCTGTAAGAAAAGTCTCGAAGATCGATATTAGAAACAAGAACAGTGTCCTCTGTAATGAAGTTACGTCAAGCACAACACAGTTTTACAACCCTATTCACTTTTACCGGGGCTTCCTCTCTGCTTTCGACCGAGTTTTCCCATTCGCGTTTTCACTCTATGCTTCATGGAAAGTATTGACTCCTAGAACTCGTTCTTTCACAATTTAAACTTCATATTTGTTAAATTTAGTACTGAGCATGTACTGTACTATATTCTTAACTGCACATCCAATACACTGACGTTCATGGTAATAGTCAACCTGGCTTTTTTTCTTATTTCTTCTCTCCAAGAATGTAAAATTTGGTAAGTTGAAACCAAAACGAAGGTAATCTGCTCATACTTGGAATTTAAACTATCAATGGTTATTATTTAACTCATTTCTGGTAATGATTGGGATTGATTTACAGTACTTTTGAAGCCTATTCTGCTGATAAAATTTTCTTTGCGTAAAGCTGAGCAATTGAAAAAATAAATTTGCTGTGGTGACAACTCCAACATTAAGAGTAGTCCAGCATTGATTGAGAAAAGAACGGTCTAACTCTTACTATGCAATATTCTCGAATTACAATTCTGTAAGGACAAGTGGTTCCAAGTCGCATTCGGCGGTTAGCATTTGATTATATAATTTGATGGTATTCTATCATGTGTAGCACTTCGATCTACACTGTGAAAGCCTTCAATGACACACTCTCATCTCTCCAACCCAATACGTTGAAAATTTTATAAGCCTGGTTCTGTATGTTCCATTCACGTAGGGGTTAATTTTACATAGCCAGCCTAAAAGGCGTTCTTTGATATTCTCTGTCCGCGATGCAGAGTTAGTTAATCTTGAATGTTCATGCAAGGTGTGTCAGTGACTGTTTCTTCAAATTAGAGCATGCCGTGCATTTCTGTCGGTAGAGATTGCTAAAAGCATGTATATTTACAATTAGAAGAGTTAATGAGGGCATGTTTGTCGAGCTTACTTAAGTCAGTAAGTGTACTCGTAAAGCTGTAAACGGTTTCTCGTAACATTTTAAACTACTTCACCCATAAATGGTCTGAGTTCTCTATAGTAGAACAAAAACTCCATTGGAATCACGTTTGTAATATACTTAATTAAACGATCGATGTCATTTTCGCGAATGAACCCTCAATTATGAAACCCTTTTTTAACGAACTCGTTCTATCGTGTCCTACTGACCCTTCGAGAAAATTTCGAATACAAGACGAGTTGTATGACACCAAATGTAATGTGCAGAAGTAACCCGCGACGGAGTCGACACCTACCAAGACGACTACAATGACCCCAGAAGGTTCGACCCCAGGAACCCGACCGCGGCTCGTCAGCAGCCTGGAGTCCCGGGAGGTCGCAGGATGCCCCAGAATACCCGGGATGGAACTTACAGGTAGTTTTATGTTCAGTGACCTACTCATGTCCTGCACGTACATTTAGTATGTATGCCATGCTAATTTTATGCATCATTTGATTTGCGTTCGATATTTGCAGTTGTTGTTTGCTCTTGCATATCTGTGCTCACGAGTCGCATCACGGGCTTCGAATACCCGTAACTAGAACTATTGAGCATAAATCAAGTTGTGCATAAATCAAGTACGGTATATATCGAGCACTACCTGTAAAACCACACTGGATCTCTCGTATTCATCTATCTTTTCTAGAATAACTTGTATATAGTTAACGCTCGTTTCAACGGCCCTCGTTCCAACGAATTTCAGAAAAGTTGGGGTATCCGAATAAGTCCGACATAGTCAATGACGAAGTGCGATTGCTAATATTTGAATTAGATATTTCTTTGGAAAGTATATGCTTGAAATTTTATAAAACATTCTGCGATGATGTCCATAGGTCCAGCATTGTAGGACCAATTCCGTTCAAGTCGGTCGCTGCGAGCACCAACCGTCCTTGCTGCGTCTGACGCGTCCCAGCCTCTGAGGCCTGAGGCGCTACCGAGTCTGGGAAGCTCTAAATTGAGATGTTCTATAAGAATGAATTTCACGCATGAATTTGGTGGGAAATGTTGCTTTATGGCTGACAATTAACCGAATTGTTGGGTTCATCATGGAAGTACTTAAATGAACTCCTGTTTTACCCAATGTGCATTTCCTACATTTTCGTTCTATAAAAGGTACGTATAAATTTAGTACAGATGCAAGCAGTTCTCTTTTTCGTCGAACGTGAACTTTCATTATGTATGTATCGTAAAATTTTCGATATTTGCCCAGTTGCAGCACAAATTGAGGTAGTATTTGAGACGTCGCAGGTTTTGAAGAATTACCGTTTGTGAGCTCATCTAGCCCAAGATTTCTGAACAAAAGCAATATGAATTTTTCGATCATTATGCACTACTACATTATGGATAAGGGGAAATTCAGAACGTGATATTATGGGCCGATGTTACATCAAGTACTCGTAAATGTTTCTCTGGGATTTTACTGGTTGATAATTTTGCCTAATTTTTTTACTTCTTCTTTAGTGCGATTATGAAAGATAAAGCCTCGTTTGATTAGTGATGTGCTCGTTCCAAAATTTTTGCCGAAGCAAATGTCGATTTTTTATTATCTAAAATTTATATTCACTTAGCACATCTAAAAATTCGCATTTTCATCTATTTCCCAAAGAATTACCTGATAAATGACAATTATCATGAAAAAATGAAGAATAATTACCCATTAAAAATAGAGCCGCCATTTCTGATTGATGCAGTTTTAGAATAATTGCAAAATTGAAAGAAATGACATGTGTTCAGGCCCAGTTTCATTAAAAAATACTTCAATGCTACAAAAGGAATAAATTATCAACATCTCGTGTCAGTATAAACCATAATGCATGTGCAATGATAATAATGATTACACTTGAAAAAATTACACCACCATTCACTGTAATGACGGCTGTCCCAGCTGCGTGACGTCGTCAGCCCGCGACCATTGCTGCCCTAGCAGCGTTGCCTCAAGTGAACACTAACGTGTAGCGCCACGTGTGAACACTAACGTGTAGCGCCACGTGTGAACACTAACAAGTAGCGCCACGTGTGAACACTAACAAGTAGCGCCACGTCTGCTCCAAAGCAGCTCATTGACCAAGTGTGTCACCCAAACTTGAGAAAATAATTTCGTCAACAAATTCGTTTAATCGAAAACTAACGTACGACGGCTGTTCATTAAGTAACTTCCGTTTATTTTTTAAAAATATGAAGTTAGAGAATTGTTTTACAATATTTTTGAAAGTACGCACTTACGTAGTATGCAGTCACACGTTTCACATAATTTGCAGCCACACATTTCCACATTCCCTCAATGTGACTGGAAGCAACGTTACGACATGCCTCAATGTGACTGGAAGCAACGTTACGACATGCCTCAATGTGACTGCAAACTATGTAGAAAAATAATCCAAAGTGTGCACTTTCAAAAGTATTGTAAAACAAATCTCTAACTTCATTTACATTTTACTTTTAGAATTGACGGAAGTAACTTGATGAATAGCCTTTGTACATACTAGTATATCATTTGACTCATATAGCATAACACGGAAATGAACACACAGTTTTCATTAATAGCAGTAAGCATAAAACAATGTTAAAAATATGACATTCACGATTAATATGGCAGTTTCTTTACAAAAAAAAGTGCTTAGTAGTATAAAAAATAAATTTGTATAAAAGAAAACTCACAAGCACAAATGTGTATTCTAATAGTAGAAACATTTTTATTATTCGAACAAACTACCATTAGCATCGATCACAGCCTCGATCTGGCTTAGGAACGTAGAGCGAGTTGATGTTAAGTTTCCCGTTGGGAGAGTTTAAAAATTTGCTTTAATTCTGTCGATCCTAGGACTTTTGTAATATTGTCACTGCAGTTGGTATTTTCTCAAGTGCAACCTATCCAATGCAGTCCTTCAAGTTCAGACTGGGCAATCACAAGGCCAACGTGGTAAAATGTTTCCAAGACGAACTATTTCTGAATTCTGCAGAGGTGAGGCAAGGAGCCGAACCCTACTGCCTATATATGGTCTACCTTTGACAACCCTCGTTATCCAGTGTTAACTACAGCGTTTAGCAACTCCTTGTACCCATCTGAATAGACCCTGAGACGCTCTTTGAAAAGAAAATGTAGGAAGCATCATATCACCCTCATCGGAGACACCCATTTAGAAAAATTTGGTCTACAGGATACGAGCTACATCTTTTGGACTGTCAGCAAGCCGTCTGGTATTCTGAGTGCTGTGTTTTCAATCTTGACGAAGGTTTTTCTCAGCAGAAATGAACCAAATTGTCCCTGGCTCAGCAGGATTTTTCAACTTTGCCTAGACGTTTCTTTGCATCTGTCAGGCGATTACTTGCAGCGGTTTGTGTGAGCAGCTGACCTCCCCGACGCTTGTAGGGGCAGGGACGAAGGTCTTCTTTGGGTGCCAGGGTGAAACATCAAATTCACGTGCCAAATCTAGCATTTCGCGGCCAGACCCTCCAATATTTTTCATGTAGATTTCAGATTTATTCTGCTTTACGAACATATTTAGTACGTCTTCTATGTTCCTTCCTACCAGCTCCAGCTTCCTAGTCTTCACTGCCTTTCTCCAGTTCATGCTTTTTACAGTTGTCGGGGGTATAGAGCCGCATCCTTAATTTCATTATTTTTGTGACTGGTACGGATCATCGCGTTGCAAATTATATTTTCTTGCAATTTTCATGTAGTTTTTGGTAGTCCACTCTTGCTGTCATATCACATATAAAACTGAAATAAGAACGAGCTTCAAAATGGTACGAAGTGTGGGTAAATACTTTCATCCAAAGTGAAAAATTAAAGAATTAAATTCCTGTCAACTTTATCCCGATCATCCTTAGACTTGCAAACAGAGGATGATAAGCGTCATCTTTTGTATATGCTATTGTAAAATGAATATTTCCCTGCCCTCTGAATAACATTGTATGTTCCAAGTATTGTAGGAATCAGTATCGGCAGGTTTTATCCCATACTAATGCCGATTCTGCTTCTTGCAAAAAGTGCCGATTCCTGCCGTTGCTGATTAATCGACACATCGCTTCATTTGATAAATCAATTCACAGGGACCAAATGGCAGGGCCCAGAGACCCCCGAGACCGCCGAGACATTCGGGACCCGAGGGATCGCCGAGACCCTAGAGACCGGTACGACGACAAACAATACGGCAGAGGGGCGGGAGCTGCCGGCCGGGGTCCTGATCATGCCCGAATTTTCGTAGCTCTTTTTAACTACGACCCGCCAACCATGAGCCCCAACTCCAATGCATGCGATGAAGAATTAGGCTTCAGGGAAGGTCAACTTATTCGCGTGTACGGAGACAAAGATGCCGATGGATTTTACTGGGGCGAATGCGGTGGCAGGTCTGGATACGTCCCCTGCAACATTGTGTCAGAAGTCCAGGTGAGAATATTTACACTGAAAAATTTACTAGTTTGAATGCGGAGGTAGGTTTGGATAAGTACCTTGAAACATTGTGTCAGAAGTCCAGGTGAGAATATTTACATTACAAAACTTGCCGGGGTGAATGCAGAGGTAGGACGAGATACCTTCCACATCTTGGCGATGGTCCAGGTGAGAGAACTGGAGTTGTAGTCTGACTTTCTCGCCACGCCATCGATAAATGTGCAGAATTGTTTATGAAAATAATTGGGGGGGGGAAAAATTATGCATAATTGTTATTACTCCGGCGAAATAGTTAGATTGGAGTCCCCTCAAGGGGCATAGGATAGGCCATAGGCAATAGGGGTACGTTAGTTAGGTTTGTCTATCCTATGCTATGGGGACTAGCGCGTCCAGGGGAGCCCTGCTAGGGTACCTCAGCTTTAGATAGGCCTTTAGGACTTCTATCTTTCGTGCCCACTTTGCTTCTTTCCGTTTTCATTCCTTCTTCGCTATTTCTTATTTGTCTTTTCTTCCTCTTCCTTCTTAACTTGCTGTTTCTATGTGCAGGGGATCTTGTGTGGGAACACACCTTGTGCATAGATTCCCCGTGCATAGATTCCCCGTAGCCGAAGCTAAGTCCATACTAAATGGTCCCTACTCTTTCGGTGCGAGATAGTCTGAGTTGCTGAAGCGCTGCTTTAACTACTACTACTACTTAGATTGAAGTGTTTTACTCAGAAGAATAGATAATTTTGTATTCCATTCAGAGTATTGCATTCAAGCTAGATGTGTAAGATGTGTACAATAAAGCAATGATTGCCTTTTTTATTCTTCCCCGTTTTGCACCACTACTAGATTAAAAATTTAACCTTATGAGCTAAAGTGTTTTCTTCGTTATTTTTTGACTTTTTGTATCTCGGATCACCTGAGTCGCGTTTTTTGTATTGTATCTAATCGCTGAAATTCTGAACTGTTGCTGCTGCGCGTAAATTGAGCCTTTTGAAATTCAGTGACGTTGAAGACGGTCGTACTTGTGCAGAATATAGTAAATCCCCTTGCATAAAGCAATGGTGATAATAATGACATGGATAGAGCAATGGTGATGATACTGACATGAATAGCGCAATGATAAATCAGAATAATGTAGCGATGGCAGTGTTCAGCGGCCGTGGATATAAGGTAAAAATTAATCATTATTGACATAGTCAATTTAGTGAATAACCTCCATTCCATGATGCACTTATATTAGAGCAATAGATATTTTTTAAACAATCGACACTGTTCAGTTCAATTCTAGAGTGAAAATGGGAATTTATCTTCGGCAGCGTTCTCTGTGAGCAATATGTCATCCGTAACGATTCAACCCTGAAGGATCAATATTTTTTTTAAATGAGAAAGAATTGCAAGTTCAGTCGTTCGCATTTCATGCTCTTGCGTACACAGTCACCTTTGCAACGAAACGGTAAGAATTGTAGACTGAACAGTGTTGTATATGGTGTCCAAAATTCTTGATACTGGCCCTTATGGGGTTATGTCTAGTGATTTGTAACTAACGTAGTTCTAGTAAGCTGTGGGTTTGGTAGGATTAATTCTAGTGATTTGTAACTTCCATAGTTTTAGTAAACTCCTAGGTTTAGTAGGGTTAATTCTAAAAATTTGTAATTTATTTTTCGTTAACGTGCTGGACTTGCGGTAGGTGGACGACGACCGTGTGGCTCAGGAACTCATGAAAGAGACGGACGGCGGTCCGCTGGGCCGGAGACGGAGGGAGGGATCTGTGGGGCGCCGCGGGCCCGCCGCCCACCAGGGAGACCGGTGGGGCGACATCTACGCCAACATGCCAGTCAAGAAAATGGTCGCCATTTACGATTACGACCCGCAAGAGCTTTCGCCTAACGTCGACTCCGAGGTGAAGTTTGTCTTCATTGTTGTACCCATAGAGTGATGGTGGACTTGGAAGTTGAAGCACAGAGTGATGGTGGACTTGGAAGTTGAAGCACAGAGTTATGGTGGACTTGGAAGTTGAAGCTCAGAGTTATGGTGGACTTGGAAGTTGAAGCACTTTGAAGATACACAACGTAGCACTTAAAAGCTTCTGTTGAAAGATGTGCAATCTTTCAACTCGAAACGATTTGGCCACTTTGGCAGCATAACATGCAGAGTGACCCCATAAAAAGTGGGCGAAAGATTTCAAGATATTTGAGATGACCGTGTTATGAAATAAGAATTCACGAACATGAAAAGACAGGATAATTTTGATTCGCAACAGGTGCCTCAAATGTTTTATAAACATTCAACAAGTTTCGTTCTGTTCTTCTCTGAGTACTGTAGTTATCCTGATTCAGACTCTTCAAGTAAAATCTTATTCAAAATTTGATCACTGCTGTTCTCTTCTGATATTCCTGACTGTCAAGAATTAGATTTCTGAAGGAATTTCTTATCCGTGTAACTTTACTTCTACTACCATTTGTTCCTCGAGGCTTTTGATTAAGTCATTCACTTGTCAGTTCTTACTGTTGACTACACTAAGAACTGTTGACTACAGTTTTGATGTTTGAACTTTCTCACGCCTCCTAAGGAAGTGACGTACCCCGCAGCTGTTGTTCTATGCGAACTTAAGAAGATTTAACGCGAAGACACCAGAATATGAAACCAAATAAAAAAAAAATTATCCTTCCGAGTCTTTTTAAAAATCTCTATTAAAAAATCTGAAATAATTGCGGTTGTGCTAAAGGCAAGAGCTAACATTCCATTCAGTAGGTTGACATATAAAAATCCAATGAATTGATAGAAGCAAATTCTAACGACTTCGCTATGTTGTGCTGGAACGATAAATGAACTAAGTTGTAATATCTCGGAGCTTTTAATTGTAATTTTGAGATCACAAGATTCCCTGAAAGCTGGCTGGATGACGTATCGATGAATATGATTCACATACATAATTATGCTGGCTATCATTGACTACGTGGGGAGGTTTAAGTACGTATATCAACAAATGAATTCTAAAGTCGTCTAAAATGCAACTGTAAACCTTGATCACATCGAAATTTTATTCATCCAACTATCGAAAAACGGGAAAGTGTTTCTGTGGGAACTATCCATCGGTCCTTTACAGCATGTCAGTTATCGTTTTTGAATGAACTAAGCCGTATTTTGTCGCTGTTTAATGAATCGCTTCATTACGAAATTATAGTTTGCGGTGACTTTAATTACGATTTGTGCAATCTTGAAAACTGTGCATAAACCTCCAATTTTTTTAATGCTTTGCACTCGAAATCACTTCTGCTAATGACTAAGGTTGCACGCGTCTCATTAGACTCTGCCACAATAATTGACAACTTATTCATAACTTGTCCAACTGATTCTCAGGAATATTGATTTTTGATCTATCCGACCATTTTCCCGTGTTTCTGATTGCAAAGAACATATTCAAAGCGAGCAATGAGATGAAGGCTGAAACTGGTCAATACCGTAAAATAAACGAGTCAATTACGGGCAATGGGCAGTTTAAACGTAATCGTTAATAAAGAAATAATTGAAACCGCAGACAACGACAATGCGCTATTAACTCTAACCTATATGATCAACTCTGCGTAAAATCATTATTTTCTTCTCTTCACTCGTATAATTACACCAAAAAGCAGGCAAAAGCTTTAGATACCTCGAGATATCAATGTAAAACAACTAAGTGCATACCTCGTTTATTTTTCACGTAGGGAAGGTAACTTCAGCTGTAGGCGCATACAAGACGGTTCCGAAGCTATGTAACGCACCAAGGAATTATTTTACGCTTGAATTTTTTCAATTCAGTAATGATATTAAGAAAACTTGGAGCTTGCTAAGTTCAATTTGCCGACCAAAAACACGTACGATAAACAAAATTGAATCTATTACTCAAGATGGTAAAACACATAAGCGACAAATAGAAGTCGCAAACCTGTTCAAAAAATTTTTCGTCTCAGGGATCAACACATTGCTGATCTTATTACCTCAGATTCTACTCAGCACTTGAAATACCTTGAGCATATCCATAGAAATTTATTCGTCTTCGTGCCTACTAATGTTTTCGATGTGCTTGATGTCATGAATACCTTAAAAGGAAATCAAGTGGATTGGAATCGTTCCCTGCTAAAATATTGAAATGCGTAGCTGATTTAATGTCTCCATTTTTTACAGAGATAATTGATTCTTCTCTTGAACTTGGCCTTTTTCCAGACTCTTTAAGAAACCCCCGTGTGACTCTAACCTTCAAGAGTGGTGAGAAAACCTGTGTCAACAATTATAGACCAATCTCTGTCCCTCCAATGTTCAGTAAAATATTGGAGGAAATTGTCTACAAAAAGCTATTTTGCTATTTTGGACATCAAGTATTTCTTTTTTATTAGAATAAGGGACGCCCAGGATCCATATTGTAGGT
>VOMN01001800.1:0-12221 GCA_014899125.1 Orchestia grillus
CGTGAAGGGGGCACTTTAACGTGAAGGGGGCACTTTAACGTGAAGAGGGCACTTTAGCGTGAAGAGGGCACTTTAGCGTGAAGAGGGCACTTTAACGTGAAGGGGGCACTTTAACGTGAAAGGGGCACTTTAACGTGAAGGGGCATTTCAGCCCAAAGGGAGCACTTCAGCACAAAGGGGGCACTTCGGCACAAAGGGAGCACTTCAAATCAAAGAAGGCACTACAGCACAAAGGGGGCACTTCAGCACAAAGAAGGCACTTCAAATCAAAGAAGGCACTACAGCACAAAGGGGGGCACTTCAGAACAAAGGGGGCACTTCAGCACAAAGAGGCACTTCAGCACAAAGGGGGCACTTCAGCACAAAGGGGGCACTTCTGCACAAAGAGGGCACTTCTGCACAAAGAGGGTACTTCTGCACAAAGAGGGCACTTCTGCACAAATGGGGCACTTCAGCACAAAGAGGGCACTTCAGCACAAAGAAGGCACTTCAGCACAAAGGGGGCATTTCAGCATAAAGTCGGCACTTCAGCATGAAGGGGGCCCCTTCAGCACGAAGAAGACACCCTAACACTCACGTCGCTGGTGCGGAGCGAGCAGACTGTGCAGCAGCTCACATGCAGACCGTGCAGCCTCTGTACTGCTGCATCGCTGCACACAGCAAGGCATAGTTGTTAATAAATATTGTCATAGTCAAGCGCCATTGAGAAATTTTTTCAACCTTAATCATTCTTTCCATTCGCCGCTCAAATATTATCATATTCGATAATAATATCGATAATATTAATATTCGATAATAGATTACAGTATTCGATAATACTGTGATAATAATTATTATCACAGTAAAATGCCCGGCGCTTTGCCTGGAGGTGGGTTTCCAAAAGGTGATCTAAATAACGCCAATGGAACTACGCACCGGACAATTTCAAATGAGGTATCGAACGGTACACATACATTATGATATGAATACCATGAAGCTATTAAACAATTATGATATGAATACCATGAAGCTAATAAACAACTTGAGTTATTTCGTGACGATGGAGTTACAAAAATGTGTCAAAAAACAAGATAAAGTTAGAGGGATGCCAGCAATAAATACATACACTTGAACTAGATTATCGGTTGAAAAAAGCACAAAGTGAAAAACAAAGATCGAAAAAGACGTCAAAATACATTTGAAAATACAAATTTTTCACACGGATCTTAACGTCATTTTGAAGCTGAAATGCAATTCAAAAACATCATAATTTATAAAAAAAAAATTTTAGACGGGGGCAAAAAATGTCAGTACCAGGACCTAAAGGTCTGTACCAGGACCTAAAGATCTGTACCAGGACCTAAAGGTCTGTACCAGGACATAGGGGTCAGTACCAGGACCTAAAGGTCAGTACCAGGACCTAAAGGTCTGTACCAGGACATAGGGGTCTGTACCAGGACCTAAAGGTCTGTACCAGGACCTAAACGTCTGTACCAGGACCTAAAGGCCTGTACCAGGACCTAAAGGTCTGTACCAGGACATAGGGGTCAGTACCAGAATTTAGAGGTTCGTGCCACAGCCAAGATCAATACCACAACCTAGATCAACAACACGATCTAGATCAATACCTGCAGGAGGAGGACCAGATGCTGCAGAGGACTCTCAGGAGCAGCGCCATCAACAGCGCAGGGGACCTCCTGCAGGGGGCGGGTCCCTAGGAGCGCACAGGACGCGGCGTGGCACACCGCTTCGTCTGGGGCAAGAGGGGCCTTTCTCAGTGTCAGCACGGTCACATCTCAGCGTCAGCACAGGCACGTCTCAGCGTCAGCACAGGCACGTCTCAGCGTCAGCTCAGGCACGTCTCAGCGTCAGCTCAGGCACGTCTCAGCGTCAGCAGACACCAGGAGCGACACCCCCACCAAGAAGACGTGTACTCGTACGCGCACCTTTTGGCCCGCTCTCTCGTAGATACAAGTTTCGGGAATCTATAAACGGACGTAAATCCTGCGACCGAGAGTGGAGTCCCTACCCCAACAACGAGAAAAAGGAGATGACGTTTCGAGTGTTGCGCAGCACAACTTCACGTAAATGAATTTGAGCACAAGATAGGAACCTGTCACATAGAACCTAGGAATTGTGCTGTTAAGATTAGAATTTTCTCCTTTTACACTCCCGACTTCCACGTCTTTATAATACACTTGTGTTTTGATACATGAAACATCATTCATATGCAATTTTATTTGAGTGTACAGACCCTTATTCACAATTAGAATATTTAACCGCACTATCGCAGGATTGCTCTTTTGTGCTTGCTACGGAAAGAAGTTAGCTGTCATATTCAAAACCCACTTAAAAATTTACATGAGTGGTCTTTGTAATTCGCTCCAAGCGCTTCAAATCATCGATGCAGGACTGCAGTCGCGCACGAAAAGATAAACTGGACATGATATGGTCCATCACTTGACCCTCTCCCCGGCAGGGGACGTGAACTCGTTTTTACCAAACTGAAAATTCTAAACTTAAGACGCGCAAACTCCTCAAAACGTCAGTAGGAAAAACAGCTTGTGTACACTTCCTTCCTTGACCTCTCTCAGTATAAAGCCCCCATCCCGTAATATGTTCCCACAACTGCAGCGACAAAAAGTCTCTCAATCGCGCGTGTCCGCGTTGGGACTTGAAGGAAAGCCCCAATCCCTTAATATGTTCCCACATCTGCAGCGACAAAAAGTCTCTCAAACGCGCGTGTCCGCGTTGGGACTTGAAGGGGAAGGCATGAACGCGCGTCAGTCTCACATTCGCTGCAGAGCACAGCCTTGACGGCGCCACAGGCCTGCACGATGTCCTCCTCCTGCTGCGCCTCCGTCAGCAGCTGCATGGCAGACGCCACAGCGTCGTTGTGACACGTGGACAGGGTGTCATCAGGGAGCTCCTCCCTCGGAGGGAGGCAACTGAGGGCAGGGGACGACAGGTCCCCAATCACGTCTTCTGGAGACGAGAGCTGAGGGCAAACAACAATTCTCAACTCGATCACTTCAATGAAAGTTTCCAAAGACGGACTGTGAAGTGCATTATCGTTATCTGTCAATATGAGCGAAGTAGTGCATTCACATGTTGAAGACTAGAGCACTAAATAGATATCGTTAATATTAAGTTACATCACCCTAACTGGCTAACAACCATAGCAATCATTCAGTTATATCACTGTAACAGTGATCACAATCATTCAGTTACGTCAATAGCAGCCATCGCAATCATTCAGTTACGTCACTAACAGCCACCACAATCATTCAGTTACGTCACAAACAGCCACCACAATCATTCAGTTACGTCACAAACAGCCATCACAATCATTCAGTTACGTCACAAACAGCCATCACAATCATTCAGTTGCGTCACTGACAGCCATCACAATCATTCAGTTACGTTCTCATAGCTCCAGTATACAATCCAGTTTTACCTTTCTTAGCATCTCTCGAGAGGTGAAGAATATGAAAAACAATTCTTCTGCAACTCCAACAAGATTCTACTTGCACTAAAAATGAACAGAAAAGTTACATAAAAACTTAATTCATCAAATTAAAAGAAATACAAAAATAAACTTCAATTACAGAAAACTGAAGGGAAAACTGAAGATTTTGACCCAACAGGTCACAAATTGCCTAGTTTCATTATAGAACTCCCACAATGCAACAGACATACATGAGACACTCCTAAAGTTGATGAATACTGAACCCAAACACTGATCTGTTGGGTCAAAACTTATTTCCAACGAGTCCTCTCTAACGAGTTTATTTTTCCCATCGTTTGTTCGATGGATTCAGTTCCCTTGATCTATTCCTTCCCAGGCGCTGGAAGGACCTCGGAGAATTTGAGGAAGTTTTTCATCCAAATGCTGCAAGCTCTCCAGAGATACTAAGAAAAGCGAAATGTAAACTGGATCAACAATATTGACCAAAACTCGTGTAAAGTTGTACTATTTCAAATTTTTGAAGTCTAATTTGAACCTCTAGCGATTCTTTCATAATTCTTAGCAAATATCCAAGCTGTCAAAAACAATAATTCATTCACTTTAGCACCAATGAATCGTAATCATGATGCAATGGAAAAAATTTATGTAATTACTGAGAGATAGATGAGCTTTGAATTTCTACGCTATGTTAGAACTGAAGCGTGTGCACGGTTACAAACAAGCAACCAAAGTTATCCAAGTTTTATTGTTATACGGAAAGAGAACAACCACCAAACTAGTATTATACTTTGTTCCACTCTCCGTTGCTACCACCACCACAACCTTCACCCAACACAACCACAACCACCACTCCTACAACCACCGCTGCTCGTTATTGTTTGTAATTAATACTTGCTTGACACCGATATTTGTCTCATTATATATTTTATTCACCGAAGTGAAGAAACAACGAAAAATGTAGATTGCACCACACAACACGATTATCATTCTTGGGAACTAAGAGTTATTTTCTAATTTCTATTACAGTAAAAGAATAGAAAATAATCATTTTTCCTCTAGAACTTCATTTCGTAGTATACATCTATTAAATTTATCACAGGTACAATAGTGAGTAAAGACAAATTCGCAAATTAATCTACCTGAACACAAAATTTAAGTTGCAACAAAAAAACTTTTATTTCTTTAGCTACATGTTCACAAAGAAATGGAAAAATATAGTTTAACCTCAAGGAATGAGACAAAAGTAGAATTTTGTTGTACAGAAGTATTGAAGACAGCACCCACCGTGACACCGTCCTCCAGCAGCCAGCAGGGCGTGTCCTGCCCCTGGTGCGCCTCCCACAAGGGCAGCAGCCCCCCACCCTGACAGGGGGCTGCAGAACACAGCGGGTCATCTTGCACACCGTCGCTGACGGGCTTGCGCCCAGGAGCCACCATGGCGCTCTGAGATCGCTTCACACGCGCCTCCACTAGAGACCAAACTTGGCTTTACGCGGCAACGTCAAGTGCGACAGATCTGCAGTGGCCCTCTTCAATAAGTTCTTCGTATAGCAACCACAGTGCCTCTGTTATTGAACACGAGCATGACAGCAGCAACAGAACTCACACTCAAACACATGGAAGGTTGCTTAAAGTACCACTCGAGCGCATCGCCTAATTTCATCAACGTTCAAGAAAGTTCAAGAGCTAGAGACAAGTTCCCCCACTTCAGAGCAGCGAGCTGGGAAGTCCTCCATTAGGCCACCACAGTGCCTCTGTTGTCGAACACGAGCATTGTCGCAGCGCAAGCGAATTAAACTAGGCAACAAAACTGAAATCAATCAGCAAGTTCATCACCCACTAATGCGATCCGTGGCAGCATTAGAGCAAGTTCAGAATAGGCTTGTATGTGCCAAATACTGTATCACACACAAAAACCATAACGATAAAATCTGCAACAGATAAAAACGAATCAAATAAATGCGTTACATTAGAGAAGTGATCAGCTATATGAAATTGAGCACATTATGTCTAAAAACCAAATTATGCAATTTATGAAGCGAATTAAAGTACAATCAAAGTAAAAAAGAAACGTTTTAGACAAAAGTCTACGGAAGATGAAACCAGGATTAAATTAACTTCGTTTCCCAAAATCCTGCATGGAATCTAAATTTTCAGGCGAATTTACTCAACTGTCGATGTGATCTACTGCTGTGTAGAAATATAAACAAAAATCATTGCCTTAAGAGGAACTCCAAAGTAGATCTACAATAAATGTTGAACACGAAAATCGACTCGACAATAATTAAATGTCGATGTTGAACTGGTTTCAAATTGAGATCATACGAATTCTGCTGTATTCCCATACCAATTTTTCGTTGGGTAAAAAATATCATACAATACAGTAGCGTTAGAAAGACATTATTAAATGCACCAGCATTAAATAATCCACAATTGTATAATTCAAAAAGCGAAAAAAAATCAATACCTATATATAATTGTTCTAGGTGAAGAATAATAAACTTTAAACTATTTTCGCACTAAGAAGCTGTAAAATAAGTTTTATTGAAGCCCGTCTATCTTTCAGACTGGAAAAGGCTTAGCAGCCTGTGGCAAGCTGTGGAATGTAAGCTTAAGAAATTAGTAACATAATTTGCCCACACGCGGTCAAGTCGAACTACACAGGTACATGCTAATTCTAGGAGCAGGAAGCACAGCCAGGTCAATAGCGCTGTCTTCTACCTTAATTCTAGGGCCACTACAGAGCCAGAAAGCTGCAGCTGGAAGCACTTCAGGCCACAATTATGGCGGCCGTATTTCTCGGCCAGAAAATAAAAGGGAGAAAATAATGAAAGCGGCCGTGTTTCCCACGTTGAAAATAATCGTACGAACAACCGCGGCGAAAATAAAATGAAATAAATGGAGTAAAGTGATACGTATTAATAATGAAAAAAATAGCCGCATTTCTTTGGCAGAAAATACCCGTGTTAAAAAGCGAGAGAGAAAATAACGAAAATAGCAATACTAGGGCAAAAAAATTATTGTACATACATTCGAGGGAGAAAAAAACGGATATTATCCGCATTTCCAAAGCAGGAATTTATCGCACAAATGGCGCGGAGAGAAAGAGAGAGGGAACACACGAAATTAAAGAAGGAAGCAAATCTAGCGGCGCGTCCGCGAGGGCACGCCGCAGACGACCGCATCCAAGTTCCAGAAACAAATGCGCACGAGAGAACAGAATCAATAGAGGACAGGAACTGGGGCATCCAGGCGGCGCCCAGGCCTGCAGCCTCCCCCCCCCCTCCAGCGAGGGACGGACCGTGAGGGCAGCACCCCAACGAGGGCTGGTCGTGACGCTACATTAGCTACGACAAAATGGAAAGCTGAGGACGCAAGTGGGGACGCAAGAATTGAATTTCATGGAAGAGAAGGAACGTGAGTCTCGTACGTAAGGGTGCCAGTCAACGTCCCTGCTCAAAGACTGGAGTAATGTACAGTAGTGAGCTGGGTACGTGTTCACGCGTTACTGCTTAGAAGTGTCGCAATGACGTCATGCTAACTAAGAAGCAAAGTGGCACAAGTGTAGTAGAAATATGGCCAAGGTGAACTAAGAAGGCGGCAATAGTAAACTAGTAAAACGGCACCAGTAAACTAGCAACGTAGCATTAGTGAACTAGTAGCATTATATCAGTAAACTAGTACTTTACATCCGTAAACTAGTGCATTACATCAGTAAACTAGTGCATTACAACAGTAAACTAGTAACATGATACCAGTAAACTAGTAACAAGGCACCAGTAAACTAGTAACAAGGCACCAGTAAACTAGCAACAAGGCATCAGCAAACTAGTAACAAGGCACCAGCAAACTGGCAACAAGGCACCAGCAAACCAGCAACAAGGCACCAGCAAACTAGCATCAAGGCACTCGTAAACTAGTAACAAGGTAACAGTAAACTAGTAACAAGGCAACAGTAAACTAGTAACAAGGCAACAGTAAAGTAGTAACAAGGCCACAGTAAACTAGTAACAAGGCAATAGTAAATTAGTAACAAGGCAACAGTAAACTAGTAACAAGGCAACAGTACACTAATAAAGCACCAGCAAACTAGCAACAAGGCACCAGCCAACTAGCAACAAAGCATCAGCCAACTAGCAACAAGGCACCAGCAAACTAGCAACAAGGCACCAGCAAACTAGCAACAAGGCACCAGCAAACTAGCAACAAGGCAACAGCCAACTAGCAGCAGTACACGGAACAGATCAGTCCCTAGACCAAAGTCAGCAGCAGCGCAGTACAGCTTCTAACATTCAGTCCCCAGTAACCAAGTCAATTAACTTGTTAGTATTACTTAACAACTTTACTTCCTCAAATCAACCCTACATCGACCGCCCTTCTTTGTAAAAAGTGCTTTAGCAACTCAGCGATCTGATGCCTTATTGCAGCTAGCAATACAATAAATTGCACGTACAATGGTTAAAGCATCCAAGAATCAACCCGAGAAATTATTTTCTTTTACGTTTTATTTTGTTCTCGTAGAAGATGCTTTAGATACGGCCATTGCAATTACCATTACAAATCATTACGTTGCTCACTGACGTGCCCAACGGCGCTAGACGGGCGCAGCGGCCGTGCGGCACGCTGCCTCTAGAGGCACTCTGAGCGAGTGACCCTGTGTGGCCGCAGCCGATGTCGTCTCTGGTGACCGCAATGTTGGTCTGTTGCTGCCCGCAATTTCACTCTGTCGTTGCTTACAACTTCGAGTCTATCATCGTTTAAAGCTTAAATAATCATTAATTGAAATTTAGACCTACAAACGCTATAAATTTTGACACACAACCTGGAAACTTGCGCCTTGTGAGCCTATGTTAATTCACTCCCCTCGCCAAACGACACGCACTCGTCATCTTATCTCTCCAACGACCAAACTGTTAATCCTGTCTGGCTGATTTACATCTACACTTTCACTATAGCCGCCACGCGTGCTACATAGAGTGCCCAGGTAGCTGTCCCAGCCTGCATCATGCACTAGTATAGGCTACGACTGAAGCTATGCAAGTTACAGCAAGATGCAGGTGCGGGGCATAATGCCAAATTCAGAGATGCAATCAAAGAGTTCAAACGCTCTGTGAATCGATACACAGTAGTGCTTTTCTATCCTCGGCTTTAGTTAGAAAATTATTTCTGTACCCACGCAATCTCGTGTAACTCAAGAATGACAAAATATTAAGCTACATACAAGCAAATTAAATGTCGCAGTACTTCAAAGCAGGTACCAGGGAAACACAGCGAGCCTTCCAGTAAATTAAAAGACGCTTATTACTTCCATGTGATAAACCATGCCGACAACAGCAACAGAATATGCCTCAGAACTCCAGACCTACAGACCTGCTTCCTACTGCTAGCCGTGACCCCTTCGTTTTTTGTTTGTAAAGGATATCAAGTCGACTAAAGCTTTCACTATGGACGACAAAAATTAATACGATCGCAGTTCGTGCTTGTGCAGTCAGCTTCATAGGGTTCACTTCCTGTTCTACTTTAATCCGGCAGAGTAAGCTTTAATTTTAATTGAATAAGCACTAACTACTATTAACTTCGCGAGAACAGTTCCATCATTACCAAATTGTTGCTGAAATGCAGACGGGTTCCAAATTCGACTTAAGAACTAGACGATGGACCCCCCAACACAGGTGACGGTGACACGAGCAGAACCTGAGCTGGGCAGCGACACACATCCCACACTCTCTACAGCTGGCACGGTACTGAGAGAGACAAATGCAATTGTGCAATGCATCTCTTGAGCGCTTAGCGACGTCAACTGTAAAACGCGCTCGAGCGATGATTGCAGAGTAAACAGAGGCCCAGACAGCCCCAGCAGCAAGGCCAGTGCGAGCACACCATAATATGAGAGAGCGACACGCATGTGAGGGTAGAAGAGGGATGAGCTGCGACCGACACACAAATGACCCTCACAGGCATCGCCACGCACCCTCGACAGGTAAAAGGGCATCCGGTGAGAACCGGAGAGGGGCGACAGGGCTAGGGGCAACCTCCGTGAGAGAAGTCCCAGAGAAACGCATGCAAAACGTGTCAAGTAGTACGTACGGCGTTCAAGTGAGAGAAACGAACGGTGAAAATACACTTTTAATGAAGTGGATGCAAAATAGAAAGCATCGTTACAAAATGCGCTGATTGATCAAACTACAGGAAAGTTGTGAAAGGTTAGAGAATATTGACACTAAGTGAGGTAATCTGTGAGATATAAGAAAAAGAAGTGAGGTCATCAATGAAAGATAGTTGGATAAGTAAGAAAGACAAAAAACAATCGGTCAATTCAGAAAACATCAGGGAACTAAAAAAAAAATCAGTGATTTCCCACTTGAAGATATTTCGATACACCAGGTGTACCAGCTTCACTCGCTAGCTCAGTGCTGCAGCACCCGAGGGCTTGTGAGGGCGCACGCGGCTATGTGATCCCATGTGCAAGTGCTCTTATGTATTGTTCAAAATAAAGTATGATTTCAGTTTAAAAAGACAGGTGAAGCCATTTTGAGTTGCATTAATGTGTTTTTGCAGGTACAACAAAAACTATATTATCATGTAGAACATGGCATGACAGGTCATGTTCAGTCAGGTAGTATTTAGTAGTGAATGGTAGAAATACTCATTGCTTTTAATTCAAGTTTAGATCATTCTCTGCCCATCCCAACAGTCAATGGGAAGTCAGAGTAAGTTAAACTTTCACATGCAATACCGTAGACTTACGCTAACTGTATCACAGTGAGCATAGTTGTAAAAAAATTGTGTCATAATACGTCCATGACAAATATTTGAGTATCAAATTCCTGACTATTATATAACACACTAAATACGCCAAAAATGCATCGTTTTTTTTCAGTGCAGTAACGATTATTGAGATCAGAAAATATCAATTGGGCCAAGGATGGAGCACAAGTATGGCCAGAGCAAGAATGAGACTACTACTGCGGTGGCTACGGTGGTAACACCAGGGACGTAATAATAACAGAGCAAGAAACAATGCGAAATGAGGCAGGCAGAATCACGGAGGACACATGGGCAGCACGGAGCACGACAATGCGCCACGGAGGACACAAGGGCAGGCATGGAGCTCGACAATGCGCCACAGAGGACACGAGGACAGGCATGGAGCACGACAATGCGCCACGGAGGACACAAGGACAGGCGCGGAGCACGGAAAGACCTAAGAATAGTCACTCATGCAGCGAAGCCTGCGCTGGGCGTAAATCCGTTCGGTGCTGCCAGATGAAGCAAAATATGAAAGCGAACATCAACACTTAATGAAGTTCGATCCACTTTGGAACAGATCAATCCTGCGGTACCACATCGTTGATCAGCTCTCGAGCAAGTCTCGAACTCAAACAAAAAAAGGCTTTTCTTACTATTTAGGCCACTAGGAAGCCAGATCATAACTAGAAGGGTATTAAATATTTATTTCTACACGAAATACATCTAGACATAAAATACAATTACAATCACATTCATTTGTATGTATCTCTTCAAATATTGAATAAAATGTATGCTAAGGTGGGGGTACTCGAATTTCTCTGAAGGAAACCCCTCAAGTTTCCTATTGGAGTAAAAATATGATTGTCAATTCTTCAACTCAATCTGGTACTACAACTTGTTTTATCAGCCTTTCAATCATGATTTATTATGGAAAATATTCAATTTTTGACACTTTGATACTGATGAGGCTGATATCAGCCAATCTCAGAGTTACATTAATTGGCACCTGTATAGATGGTCCGATCAAAGAAATTCGAATATTGATTTCTAGCAACCACGTTAATCTACATCCGAGTACACGCATGGCAACGAAGTAATGACTTATCAAGTCTGGGACAAAACGCAGCACAGCTCTGCGTTGTGGGTATGCGCTTCGTCTTGCTAGAGCGATTAAGCGGCACCACAATTACGACGAGTAAAAACTGACGATAGCTTCAGTGCGTGTGATGCATTAAATCGTCAGCGAGTTTCCTTCCTTCCTTCCTTCCTTCCTTCCTTCCTTCCCTCAAATGCTCACGGTAAAAACCTGTCATTGAACATAAAAAGCAATTGCAAACGAAATAAATCAACGATTACTCAAGTCAGTGGATAACTGTAATACAAATGAACACAAACCACAATAGTAATATAATCAGTGTGAAAAACACAGAAGAGTAACAATTTTGAAATTAGATTCAACAGCTTGTTGTACAGGGTGATTAAACGAGTGAAGACAAAATTTATTTGAATAACTCTTCAATACAGCAAAATTAATAATAACTTTTCTACTCAAGATAATAAAAATGCAATGCAGTTTACATTTTCCTCTCGATGTTCAACACATCTACATCTAGCCTACACTACACGTTTCAACCCATGAGTAACCTGACTACATGTTGCACGCATAGTTTCTGGTAAGATATTTTCCCAGCATTGCATAAGTTTAGCCTTAAGATCATCAACATTCTGATAATTGAATGAACAGACTTTACTCTCAAGAGTGCTCCCTCATGAAGTCCGTGGGGTTTAAATCTGGTGAAGAAGGAGTCCACAACACCTTGGACCAGAAACCGGTCATATTATCCTCATACCATTTTTGAATAAGGTTGGCTGAGTGGGGTGTGGCTCCATCCTGTTGAAAAGCAATTCCAGATTCCCTAAGTATGTATGAATCCAAGGAATCAAATAATTACTTTTCAATCAGTTCAAGAATGTCTACTGGTTTATCTCTACCATTTCTTCAATAGATATGAGCGGAGTTTTC
>VOMN01001802.1:0-10761 GCA_014899125.1 Orchestia grillus
TGTTTTTGTTCGCGTTTTGGTGTGTTCGTGATTGACGAAGAGTCTGATAGTGTAGACGCGGCTTTAGAGTGACCGGCAAAATTTGTGCCAAGCTGCTTTCATCGGAGCAACAACAACTCCGTCTTGCGGTCGCATAGGGCATGCGCCAATAGCAGTCCTCAGTTCCTGAAGACTGATGACTGGTGATGTACGAGACCTGGGTGTACGAGTACAACCTAGAAACCAAAGCACAGTCATCTTGAACGAGGCACCCACGTTCCCCAATGCCAAAGTAGCACGACAGGTTCGAAGCAAAGTGAAGGTGATACTGCTCGTTTTATCGACAACCGGGGCATGTGTATCTAAGTACGAGTACGCACCAGAACGGCAACCTATCAATAAGGTTTACTGCCGAAAAATTCTCTGTTATTTTCGTGATACAGCTCGGCGCCAGAGACCTGATCTGTAGGCCATGCTTATCCGGTATCATTTTCACGACGAGGCACAGGCTCATTCATCACACCTGGTCCAAACTTTTCTGACCATGCACTGTATTCCGCAGGTTCAATAGACTCCTTACTCCCCTGACATTGCTCCGTGTGATGTGGTTGTTCCGGAAAATGAAAACAACGTTTAAAGGGCCCCGTTTTGAGACATGCGAGGAGATAATAATAAACGCGCCTGAACAGCTGTACGTACACCATCTAAAAATAAGCTTTTCAGAACTACTTCTAGCGATGGAAGTTCTGCTGGACTATAGTGCATACAATCACAATGATCTTACATTGAAGAGGATTAAGTGTTCTATCCACTCAGGCACAGAAATTTTTTCTTAGCTCCAGGCTGAATACTTTTCGTAGGTTATATATTGATTTTAAGACAAAGACGGTTAAAACTAACATTGAAATTTAGATGAAAAAGAGTCTGTGGATTTTTTTTGCATGCTGTACGGTGCTTATGGTGAGTTCATTTTCATTTCGTTTCGTTTTAAACATATTTGTTAGCAATAACTAAGCGCAACGGTCCTTTCCGATCACCCCGAAAAATCAGCTTTGTTTCTTGCAAAAGGTAACAAAATATTTACTTATATTTATGCCAATAGAATCACTTTCCTCCGTCAAAACTAACTTTGTGCCATAAGCTCAACATAATATGGCAATTTTATCACACTCACCACAACGAGTAGCTTCATTTTAATGTTTCCAGAAAGTGACAACGAAAACCATGTCTCCTGTTTAGGATGCGCCAGACCGAGTCGAAGTGGTGGCGCGCAGGTGCTGCCCTGCCTATACATATAGTGCCACGAGGACGCGCTGCATGTAGGTGTCCAAATTGTTCATGCAGGTGTGCGTGCACAACAGGCCACAAAATAAGGTAAAAACGAAAGCCTTTCACACAACAACGGCTCAAGCGTTCCTTCAGCGAATGACTCGTGCATTACAAATGAAAATCCTTTTGTACCCAATCACTAATTTTTCGAATGTTAATACTCATTGTCCATTCGTAGTGAAATTCAACCTCACTACGAGCATAAATTCGCATGAACAATTCACGATGGAGAATGGGGTTCGACACTGCAGCGCCGTTGTCTGCGAACTTACACTGCCGCAGTTACAGTAATTGAAGGAAACTTTTATACTGCTTATTATGATAGCATAAAAATTACGTAATTCACTCTCACATTCCATCCAATATTAGTGTATTTGCTCCTAGGTTAGGTGATACTCATTCTTATCATCAAATCTAGTCTCTGAAGACAGAAGGCTCTAGTAACAATAGTAACAAACGAAATGTTTGCCTCTGATGCCCAAATAGTATTCATATACTCAAGTAAAAACAACAAAGGCTCAAGGTACACTACAAATTAATTTATTATTTTGTCATCGGTCACTTAGATACTCCTATACGGAAAGAAAGAGGAGAGAAAGAGAGAGAAATAAAAGACGGTTTATTACGAAATAAGCTACACGCATGACTGTAACAATAATATTTTCGGTCACCAAGAATTCAACTCTGAAATCAAATATGTAAGTCACATTGAAATTTTAAATTGTAAATTTTAATTTCCTTTCAGATCGCTCACCAGGATGTTAAATCCTTAAAACTTGAATTATTCTATAAATTTGTTTAATAGTTCCGACATGAAATAAGCACGTTCACTGATCAAAATCCCTGTGCACCGATATCACAAGGAAAAAATATAAGAAACGACAGAGCTGATGGTCAAGTTTTCTGAAAGGACATGTCGGCTGTCGCACAGAAAATGAAAAAATGAAAAATGAAAAACAAGCGTGGTCCTCCAAACCATAAAACAAAAATAGATTGCATGCTTTCAAAGCTAGCACAACCGAATAGAAGGAATTCCTTTTTGCAATTGACTTCAGCGATATACGACCGTAAACTGCTAAAGAATTGCTAATTCGGTTCAGGAACACTTAACAGAAGAGTAACGCATTTTTGATCGTTTAACTCTTAAACGTAAGGCGAATTAGAAACATAGCAACAGTAATAAAAGCCCATCCTGCATTAGGAAGGTCGCTTGTTTATATTACTCTAATATGAATCAGAATTGACTCTGAAAATATTTTAAAAATACGCTGTATGTTAGATGTGTGATTGTTGTTGAAGCTTCTGTTCCAGCGCTCTCTGGTGTCGAGATTCCGGCCTCATTCTATTAAAGAAATAAAAATTCGTGAGAAATTGAGAAATGTTTTAATTTGCAGCAAAATGCTGCACTCAAAGGCAATAACATACTAAAATTTGGAATTTGTTCAAGATTTTAAGCGAGAAATAACCAAAGGTGGATCACAGAAAGTTGCTTTACGAAATTGGGAGAAATTCGAGTTGATGCATGAAAACACACTCCCAAATGATTTTTGGACGAGTGAAGGAATGATTTATGGACTAATGATGGAAGGATTTTTGGATGAATGAAGGAATGATTTCTAGGCGAAAGAAGGAATGATTTTTGGACGAATTCGTCATCATAAAGTAGCATGAAGTGCATTGAGCGAGACGACATCACTCTATAGAGCATGAGAAGTAAATTGAACATTTATGACTCCATTTTCACGTACTTTCAACTGTTCATGATTAAAGACTCGCAGTGAGATCCTTAGTAATGAACACCTATAAAAATTTTCAAGTCATACTGTTCACGCGGAAAGACTGCGGCCTCTATGGTCAGACGACAACGCGGCCGAGCTATGAGGGAGCAGAGAAATCAGAACGTTTACAGTAACAAACTCGTTTAATAAGTACCTAATTCTTGATGATGTTGAAATATAGGCGGTAATGATGCAACTGTAGTTTTTGATTCCTATTCTTCTAATGAATATTTTAATTAAAACTCCATGAATTCTTCACGAAATTACTTCATCGATCCGTGGTAGCATAAAATAAATGTTCATTCAAACGATAATAACATATTTTGACGTCAAGGAATTATGCCTTGAGAGCATTAACGGCATTCATAGAATACTTTATATATATATTAAATTGTTGAATTGTTTACATGTGAAGCATATATATATATATATATGCTTCACATATAAATGGCACATCCTCCGTTGAGGATGGTAAATGTATGAGCTTGTTGGAAACATTGAGAACTTCATCAGCTTGCTACTCCTACTTCAATGTTCGAGCTGATTTGAGTAACAAATGTGACGTGAAACGTAAGGCCTATTTAATACAGTCGTCTCGCAAAGAAAACCAAAAATGAAGTTCTGTTCAGCTGCTCACATCCCAACACATCCAGCTATTCAATTAAAAATTGTATCAGTAAGACCATGTGTAGAAAATTATGTGAATCACAACATATTACTGCCGAAGCTCCATTGCTATGGCATCAGAGGGCTTGCTCTTAATTGGCTTAGATCGTACCTGACTAATCGTAAACAATGTGTTATATTCGGTGATGCTCAATCAGACCTCATGGATATAAGTAATGAAGTTCCCCTAGGGTCTGTTTTGGGACCTCTCTTGTTTCTGGTACTCATCAATGAAATTGTTGAATCCACCATATTCATAAAATTTATATTTTTCGCTAATGATAGCACTCTCCACAGCTCTTCTTAATGAAACGGTTTTAGAGTTAAGATGAAAAATAGAATAAATGAAGAGTTCCGTTTTCTTTCCAAAAAATGTATGGTTGACTCCAATAAAATAAGCATCAATATCGATGAATTTAAGTACACTCTGTTTTCTTACAAATGGAATGCAAATTACCCGTGCATCAAAATCGGTGACAGGTAGATTAAAAAAAAATAATTCGTAAAATTCTTGGATTTATCATCAACAAAAACTTGACTTTTAAAGATTATATATCTAAGGTATAGAAATCTATTGGTATTCTCAACAAAGTCAAAACGTATTACCCGTGGAAGAGTTAAAAATAATGTACATATCATTAATTCATCAGTATCTGCAATATGACATTGAGGCATGGCATGAAACTAACAAAAACCAAACGAACATACTTTTTATTCATTAAAAAAGAGTCATTAGGGCGATGAGTAATTGGAATAAAATTCTCATACAGAGTATTCATATAAATGCTTAAAAATTCTTAGCTTCCAGATCTCTACCGATATTCCCTCTATACATTTAGCACAAAACTCTGAGTAAAGAAGACGATAAAAACCTGAAACAATTAGTTTCTGCTCAAACTGGTCATCATGAATGTTTGGCTCGGAACCAAAGTAAATTTATACCTCCATACTATTCTAAAACTAGATCGAAATTAAGACTTAATTAGAACGGTATTGAAAACTTGAACTCATTGTCTTCTGCCTTTCGTGACATAAGTGAACTATGTAAATGCGTTGGATTCTATTTCTTATCAAAATACTGAATACATTACTGTTCAATTATAATCTTATGTCCCAGAGGACTGTTAAAAAAATCTCATATTGTACGTCAGTAAATTAACTCTGAGTATATTATAGAATGAATAGTCTTTATCAACTGGACATTGTTGTTGATTTTACTTGGGAAATTGTACAGAATAATACGACCAGTACAATAAGTATGATTTTTAAAGAGTAAAACGACCGCTCATAAACGTAAGTTTGAAGTGTTTCGAATTATTTCTATGTAGTATACGTACCCTGGAATGAAAAGCCAAGTTCTAAGATAGTCAGTTACGATTGGGAAACCTTAAGCATGTCCTTCCTATAGCACTATACGCGATCATGCAGTTAGTCCGAATCGTCCTGTACTAAACGGAAATTTAAAAATTTTGACTTCCAAATCTATCCATGATTTGAGAACAAGAGAAAGCATTTTAATTCACAGGCACAGACCTCTAGCGTAACATTTCGATTGGGTTGAACTGTTCAACACAATCAAAGTGTTACGCTAGCTTCCAAAATAGGTTCCTCAGAGAAAACATTTGTTACTGATTGTTTTTCGAGCTACACTTATTTACTACGTTCATCAATCGGTTTTCAAAGCCGCAACCAAAGCTTAAGTTATACGAAAAAACTAAACCAGCATCAGTCTTCATGAAGAGTTGGTAAGGTATAGACTTGTTTCCTAGTTGCTCCCCAACGATAGGACGACAGCAAGACGGCTAGATTGAGAAAAAGGGGCTATTGCATTTGGTCGGGCTAAGGGACACCCTGGGAAGGAAATAGTAGAATTTGACAGTGCTTCATGCCACACTGATATGCAGGTCTACCAACAATGGAAATAATCTGGTACATACGGCCATTCAATTCAAAATTGTGGTCGGAAGAAAATTCTAACCCAGAGGAACCGCCGCCGCCGTGCGTCTCGAATTGTTGACCTGAATCCCTTTGTTCAAGGATGGAAGTACTTCGAAACGTTGATGATGGCCCTCAATTTTCCTGCTGTTTCTGGACACTTGCAGGTTCAATGCCGCCATCATTCGGGCTCGTAGAAGTCCTACACCATACTAGTAGCAAGTGACTAATTTTTTGTCCGGGAGGCTTATTTGTATACCATATTGGGATCATTTCTATTTTTTATGCAGTATTTTAGGAACATTGCATTCCACTTGCATGGGAATCTATATGGGTGTTCATTTATTCTTTGCTCAGATATTAACGAAAGGTGTTATCTCGAAAGTTCTATTATAAGCTAAAAATTTTATTTGGACTTGATAATTCTATCTGCCTTTATAATTTGATTTATTTTACGACTAAGACTTCCCGAGCATAAATCAATTAGACAAATTGTATTCGACTGTCATGGACGAAAGGATGGGATTGAAAACTAAAAGCATACATGTAACATAAATTCGACATTTCTACGGATTTTATTCTCTAAAAGACCAGTTTCTGCGCCTTACTTCACGGTCAGGCCTCCCCTAGAGTTTCTGCACCTCACATCTTGGTCAGGCCTCCCCTAGAGTTTCTGTGCCTCACTTCACGGTCAGGCCTCCCCTAGAGTTTCAGCGCCTCACTTCCTCGTTAAGCCTCCTCCACTAGCGTTTTTGCGCCTCATATCATGGTCAGGCCTCCACTAGAGTTTCTGCGCCTCATTTCATGGTCAGGCCTCCACTGAAGTGTCTGCGCCTTACTTCATGGTCAGATCTCCACTAGAGGTCATGGTCAGATTCCTGGGTTCTGCACCTCGTGAGCTCCTGTGGGGTGACAGAAACACGAGTCTGGGATTTTCATTTCTTCAAGCTTCGTTTAGGTGTTGGACTCAAAATCTCATACTGTACGAAAACTCAGCGAGCTGGGAAATCAGTGATGTTATTTTTCTCTTCTGTGTTGATAACCCGGTGAGGTGAGTCAATGGCGGTAAAATGAATTCTAAATTAGTACGGGGTGATTTTTAAACCTGAAATTGGACGACTGAGGGAGCTATTGAAGAGAGAGAGAAAAAAGTTAAAGTATATAATAAAAATATATTTATGAGTCAATCGTGCGAATTTTTCTCTATCATTAATGAAACCAATGAAATAATCCAGCTAATAGGCAAGAAAGATAGTTGTGAAACAAGTAACATAAATCAAATATTATCTTAAAAATGAACCAAGATAGTGGTCTACGTATAGCGGTGTACCTTTCAAATCGAGCAGTTGTTTCCACCTTTGAGTAGGCGAGCTAATGTACTTCCCCTAACCAAACAACTTGTTCATCAAATAGCATCGTACATTCTGATTTTATAAACATTTGTTACGCACATTCATTTCCGACATGATTTCAAACAAATTTCAGTCAGCAAATTTGTTCAACGTCGGCTTATAACGTGTGTGTGGAAATTGATTGCCATTCAAATTTTTCGTCGCCCTGCATGGCTCTATCGTTTCCAACTCCTTGTGGACCGCAGTTCACCACACTGCTCGATTAAATAAATTTTCTGCGTCAATTAAGTTTTCAAACACAGTAAGACTTAATTCGACTGCATGCTTGCCAGTTATGTAATATGCACATCCCAATGAACATCATAAAATATATATTTTACGATATGAAAACTTTTTGAGAAATTTTTCTCAAGGCTTTCGCGTTTGGAAAGATCACTACAAAAAGCAATGCACTTCTATATTAGGATTATCATTGTCTCTACGGCAATCAAACAGGCAGAGTCCGCTAAGTCAGTCAACAGTAAATTCACGACAGACGGGTTCATTGAGCCATTTTTTAACTCATTTGCTATAGAGTATTGGGTGTGATTTGAGAGACTATGGTTTCCATCATGACACGTTAAGTTCTCAGATACGTTGGAATAAGAAGTATATTTTTTCGGCAATTAGTGTACACGTGACGTGCCCTCGATTCGGGATGATTGATAAGTATGTTCTTTCAACTACATTGTTACAATAAACTTTCACCGGCTATTAAGTTTTACCACTATTGGTAATATGCCCTTAAGATCACTGAGAGCTTTCAAGAGCCTTAGCTCACTGCAGTGATAGGTTGCTCTCGGTGGCAGAGTCTCCTTCCCAAGACTACGTGGGCAGAATGTCTGGAACCCTCGCACATGTAAAGGACATTCAATATTATAAATTCTGACATCAACTTTCGAATTCTAAGGTGATGCTTTTGTTTGTCTATTTCTCGCAGACTTATTCATCCTTCATTCCTTCTAAAACCTGAAGTTGAACTAACAACGACGTGCAACGGGAATTTTTCTTTATAATTTGTGATGCTTCTCATGCTGCAATGATTCGAAAGCATTACTTGGAAATTCCCGTTCAAACTATGTTCTAAAAATTAATGTTTATTGCAAATAGGTTCTTAGAACTTATTGGATTCGCTTTGATTCTCATCCTGGTCTCTCGAACTGCATATTCTCCAGTAGACATGCAGTTTTTATTGAAATTTTTAATACTTGTTTTAGTAGACGTCACGTTTCGAAAAATTTTTGATCACAAAACAATTTTCTGAAGGCGTATTTAGTGAGCTAGTTCCAGCAATTTATATATACATTGTCCAGCATTATGTAAATATCAATGTAGCATTATGTACTTTTTTACTTCGCTTTCATTGAACACAATTAGGAAACGAAGCTTTTACAAGTAAAAGAATCATAGAAATCCCAGAGATGAATATTAAAGTACAAAAGGAACAAATATTTACGTACATATAGAACTCAAACAGAGTTGTAATGATCAGAGGAAGAAATTATTTGGAAATATCCAAATGCCTGTTAATTCTATGAGGCTCCTCATGAACGCTGTACAATACAGTCTCCAAGTTTAGGAATAAGGCCATGGGAATTTTCTCCATCTAATTTTTTCAGTATTATGTAGAGAAAGAGGACAAACATTAGAAGTAATTACATTTCTAATTTTACAGAAACGAAACAAAACCTCCTAACTCTGCAGCCTGTTAGGAAAAGGCTTTAAAAGCCTTTCAATCTATTGAAAAAGATTTAACTCGACTTCCAATTTGTAAGAAATCTAAATAACTAGAGAAAGTTCTAACATACGTGTTATGTATGGAAATCATTTCACTTGAAAACAACGTAACACACGTAGCGACACAATATGTTTATTATTGGGAGCAGATTGGGTAAAATATACGAGTACTATACGTACGAGGTTAGACAAGAGAGATGCTTAAGGTGACCAGACTACTTTTGTTTCTGAATAGGGTGTCTGCTGCGAGCATTTCACGGTATATATAGATTTGAAAACTTGTGCAGTTCTGGCTATCTTAAAAACATCGGGGTAGGTACGATTAAAAATTTTTGGCTAAAAGCTTAGTTAAAACAGAATATCGACGACGCCAACCAACATCAAATGATTAATTAAATTAAAATAACACATTCATGTGGTAGTCTTTCATGGGCAAAGTACAGATTATCCCTTTACCTCGTGGGGGTTGGTGGGGGTCAGGAGAGGCGACTGTTAGGACCGGTGTACTGGCATCGGACGTTCTAAGTTCACCGGAAGCAACTCATCAAGTATACATAATTGCTGTAGGGGAAAAAGTATTGAGAAATTTTTTTCAATAAATTTCGATGCAAGTAGTGCTGTATTTGACTGATGTCTCATTTCAGACAGTGAAAAAGTTTCGAGTTTTCGGTATTTTAAACGATCCTTTTTAATTCATTCGTAAACCACTCAGCTTTCGCATCTTCCCAACTATTGGTAACAGTTTACCTAATTTCGCACATACTTAGGTAAAAAAATTTATGGCATGAGGCTTTGTAGCTTTGTCAATTCTTACCACAGCCCCGTACCCCTACTTACGATTCTGCGCGCATCGTCTTCTTTATACTTATAAGTGCACGTGGGCCAACCTGGTCGTTGAATGCCACGGGAATTTTGGATAGCAATATCAGAATTTAACGTCCAATTGATACCTGTATTTTCTTTTAGTTTGGTCATATAATTCAATCTTTGTAAACTTTCACTTATTTATAGGTTGGAACCAGTCCTAAACTGGGAGTAAAAGGCTTGTAGATAGTTACTATCCCAGAGAGATTTACTTCCTTGAAATTTTTATTTCCGAGCACAGCATTTGCATTAAAATGCAAGTGCATTCGAAGCGAAGACAACGTTAAGGAATACAGCTTTATATTTTTAGCAGTGGCTTCAAATATTTTCATTCTTATTTTTTCAAGTTATAACAACAGGTAATGGTAAAAAACAGGGCCAAAAGGAGAGAAAAGTTGAATAGAGCTACAAAATATGGATTTCATTCTATGTATTAGATGACTAGTGCAGTGGTTCTGAAAATTTTTAAACCCAAAAGCCTGGGATGGAATCTTTCATTCCTCGTCGATTTAAAATTGCATGCTGAATATAATACACGTGCATATCGTCCGTGCGGAGTAGAGTATACAAGTGAAGAAAGTTGAATAAATAAATTCATCTAAATTGAAGCAGGTTTATTAACAGGTCATTGTCTTTTATTCCAACGACTCACTTAATATACTGTAATCATTATTTCACGATGATCTGCATTGAAATAACACGCAATAAAAAATTATTATTAAATATTAATTAACAACTTGTATCTGCAAGTCATGCTCGGGTCATTTTATTGATTAGATCTTAGATAAGCTTTTGACCGCAAGAAATTTTCTGCCCTCCTCTCCCCACACGTCTACGGACTGCCTCCTCACCTGGGGCACCTGATGGCCATGAGAAAAATCTCATCAACCCTACAAGTTGGAGCGGGACCACTGACGATACGTATGACTGATGGGTCGTTGGAAATGTTGGGTCATGCATTGATTTCAGTCTCAAATTCTTGGTATTCTAAAGTGAGTTACTGTCAATAAATTCAGCTAGACAGAGAAGGCATGTGTAAGTTATGGAAACCTACTTCTTTATTTCAATGACTTTTGTCAGTA
>VOMN01001812.1:0-16678 GCA_014899125.1 Orchestia grillus
ACAGTAATAATCCTTATATTCAGAGAAGTTTTAGACTTCATTCAGTACGTTCCTTATATTTGTATCCACATTTATGTGCAATATTTATTTGACGTCCCTGTTTCACAGGCTTTTTCTTTGCGATCTCTGAACTGTAAAGTTCGGATCGGTGCCGACCTAATCTTTTATGCTTGCCTCAGAGACCCCGGTCCCTAGAGCGCGCTGCATGTTTTTGCATGGGGTCTTTAGCGTGACAGCGTCCATCTGTGCTCCCCATCAGCAGCCGAGCGAGTGACGCTCAGATGGATCATCGAGCCGCTCCATATGGCCATCTGCCAGCTGGCTGAGAACATAAAACCAACGCCAGCTGGACAATTAGCTTTCTGGATATTGTTCAATGAGGTGAAAGCAAAATTATATACAGAACTTAGTCACTGCAATGCCGTATATTCACCTGAATACTCACCAGAATAATGGCGTTGTGAAGATTCGCGCATATACGACCATAATAATCCAATTTGGCTCGAGGATTTTGGGATTTTACAGAGATAATTCACCTCAAGGTTATAGGTATGCTAGCAAAGATAATTTAGGTAAATAATATTGGGATACTACCCAAAAGAATTAGCTTCGAAGATATTGAGATACTAACTGAGATAATTAGCATTCAACATATTGAGATGCTAGCCAAAATAACTAGTAATTTTACTGCGATACTAACTAAAAAAATTATCCTTGAGGATATTGAAATACAGTACTGAAAACAATAATTAGTCCAGAACAAGTGTCAGCAACCTATGGCTTACAGCCCAGCTCTGGCTCTTTTGACGACTGCGTCTGGCTCCGCAGGTTAATGGTAACTGACATTTACTACGATATAACACTTTCATTTGTATTCAGATTTAAAAGATACAATATCTCTTTCGCGAAGCTACAGTTATAAATATTTGACTATCATGGCTTTTTCAGTGAAAAAGTTTCTCGACCTCTGGTTAGGAGGATATAGAAACAGGTCCGTAATTACCCTCGAAAATAGTGTCTTAGCCGTGGAAACGCTGTCTTTTTAGGAGAGAAGGGACGATGTCCTCATGCGCAGTTGTGACACACTTCTGATTAAAAGATCAAATCTATTCTAAATATAAGCCTCGGGACTAGTGTTCAGTAATATACTGAAATGTATTGTGGTGAAACGAAGATTTGACAGCAAATGTATTCTGCTTTCATTCTCACCGTTGATAAAGAAATAGAGAAGCTCGACCCACATACTCTTAAGCGTGAAGCCTTCATGCCTCCAGGGGAGCTGCATCTGAAGTATTGCTTTTCTTGGACGTCTCACTGATGAAACATTTTGTTAAATCATGGCTGGATGCATATAAAATTCACTCCTAGTGAGATGCTTAGGAGAGAACAGGAGGTAGTGTGACGGTGTAGACGATGTACCGAGAATTTTTAAATGTATTTGTACGATTACAATGAATTCCGACATGCAGAGGGAAATATGTGAGATATTGTACATAAAGAAGACGACTGCTTGGAAGCATGGCTAAAATGAATTGGTTTTAAACTAAAGCTGATATCGAAGAGTGAGCGCTATAATGATGCATAATAAACTATTCCAAATGGTAAAACACTGCACAATGCTTTTCACAAGCGGAATAAATAAAAAGTGGAAACTTTTTCTGCTACATGCATTAAAGTATGAATTGAATTTTGTTATTCATAGATAACCATTGTGAGCAAAACTCGGGGCTGAAACTCTCCGCCAGCTGAAACGAAGATTTAGTTTACCTATACTCCGTTGGAAAAAACAGGAAATAATTCGATATTGACTCGGATAAAAAAATTTCTTGAGGATTCGTTAGTATCGTCCGCTTATGCTGTAGTGGCACATTTATATAAACAACGTCAAACAATTTATGAAATATTTTTTTGAAAAAGAGTTTAAAATTATAAATAAAATTATTATATATGATTAAAAAGTCAGATTTTCATTTTAAATAGATCGCAAAGACACGTAAAGTGACTAATTTTGCATGTAAAACTCACCACCCTGTTTGTAATTTTTTCTATTTCTATATTGTATAAAGTGCAAATATTGCGAATGAGAGCGACGATTGAGCCATAAAGGGCATGATCCCTTATCGCCCACATACTGGGCCCGACATAAACATTAGGTCGGGCCCATTACGGCCAGAGTGATAGCAGAAGTCAGGTAATGCATGCACAATGGTCCACTTGTTACGGCAATGCGCAAGCAAAGCTATAAATATAAACGGTAATGAGCTACAGACAAGATGGCGTATATTAATGACATTATATGGGTAGGATCGGCTTTGAGATAAATAGCTGCCGAATACTCTAAGTTAGGTTACACGTTTTCGTGGCTCTGCAAGAGGGCTTGTGTAGTAATTAATAGCAAGCGCGATGTTTCAAATTTGTGATGCTGCTTGCATGTTTATATCAGAGCAGAAATTCACGCGTCAAGAATCTTAGTTTTACACCTGGTCAGTATTCGGTAGAATCTTATGAATCCAAATGTAAAGAAAATTTCAGTGTAAAATTAATCTATGCTTTAAGTTGAATCCAAGTGGAATAAAGCTACATAAAATAATATGGAAATAGGGATGGAATGTGTTTGCTTGTGAAAGATTGCTAAGAGTGCTTATTTGGTAAAATTCAAGAATTCTTCGCAATTTTCTTGATTTCCTGATATGTGTACAAAACTAATTTAAATATTCATATAATTCAAATCCTCAAATATAATTTTACGTGAATCTAGCTAGAACATGCGAACACACATCTCGGGGCAAAAAATAAAAAACATGGTACTCCTGCAAAATAATAGTTAATAGCTCAATTTCAACCTTTGCTAGAATTTGTACACTTTTTGACTATTCCAGTAAATTTGGTTGACGAGCAGCTAACTTCACATATCAAAATGGAGGGAATGAATATTATGAAAGCAACTAAATTATTGTGAGCGTTTAAGATATTTCCTCTGTTCTGTAGTTAGTAGAGTGAATAACCCGCACATTGACACTACAGTACAGCTCATAACCCTAGAATATTTTATTTTGGTTTTACCTGTATAACAAATGAGTTAAAATTTTTTGAAAGGTTGAATGCACTTCTGTGCATATTTCAGAGCATTTTCAATAATTTCACGCTGAAAAGGCGGTCAAAATTCGTAACCAACAATTAGCATTTATTTTAACCAGAGCGCTCAACACCGAAGTAACTTAAATCATGGTTTTATTTTCCGTAGAGTAAAATTGAAATTTTTGTGCTTCCACCGCAGAACAGAAGCTGCAGTTTTTGTGATTTTTTCCCTCCATTGAGCATTTCAGAGGCAGCAAAACAAGTCATCCACCAGAGGCAGGTGTGGGCGGCCGGCCGTTGCGGTTCAGAATGCTGGTTTTTATGATTCTCTTGTTCACTTGAGTTGAAATATGACGCTGTTTACCATGGACTTTGTCTGGCTAAATGCAAGCTCGCTAGATACATTTTCATTTCAATAACAAACTCAGCAACAGCAAGATGAAAAATTTTTGCATTCTTATTGATAATGTCTTCCCGTGCATGTTTGTTAGCCTACCACAGAATTCTTGGAGTCAGTAGTCACTTTTAGATTAATATCAAAACTCTTCACCTGGCGAACATTTCAGTTACATGTAACATTTATGTATAACTTCATAGCTTCATAATCCAGTTTCCAGTATACTTAGCTTTTTAAATAGAGCTTTAAGTCTAAATATAAAACTCCAAAATCTCAATTTTCTGATGCACTTACTCTCCCGTTGGTGACAGTGATAACTTTCCTCTGTTGACTTGCAAGCTTCATAGCTTTACTAGTAGACACAACCCGCTAAAAATGGCATGTAAAATTATGTTCATTTCTTAAGATGCCCTTTTATTGTAAATCTAACTTAAAATAATGTTATTTGCAGTATCACTGACATGGACTACCTTCTCTGACAGTCCCATTGATTTGAAAAATAAACCCCAAAATTTTCTCCTATCTATTACGAATCCTTTAGAGCGTGACAGAGAGGCCGACGGACCAATCAACCAAGCAATACTGGGCCGTTGTATACAGTGGGATTGCCCTGTTTCAGACTGTTGTTTAAAATAAAATTTTAGAGAAGGGCACCAAAACTGTTACAACTATAACAGCAATGAGTTACACTAGGTATTGCACCAGTTAAACACTTATCTAAAGAGTGCTTTTCCTTTTCGGGTGGTTACATTTTTTCTTAATGGCTCTACTACAGCTCATCCTAGTCGTTAAAACGGCCCTTTCTCTCGCTATGGCAGCGATTCACCTCATTCGCGCTTTCTTTGACGTTGATCATTGACTCCCGTAACCATATGAGTGATAACGTGATTATCCAGAATTCAGAGCGATGTATCAACATCAGTTCAACTTCTACCATCTTTTTTGTCACTTTCATTCAACTCAAACGTCACAATAACCTCAATTAAAACAACGTTATTCAACGATACAACATCTATCAGCTTCTCAGTGGACTAATAATTATAATGGTTTCTCCCCAAGTATCTCCATCAATCATTTCTATCACTACCTTCCAGTAACTGAATGATGCCTGCTGGATTCCTACTCTCGTTAGTGACGCACTATTCCCACAACATTCTTAGGAACGAACATCACAAATCCATTCTTCAATAATGCCATCTCCATCATCTTTTTTACAATCGCTTCACAAACGCCGACCCAGCTTTCACAACCACGCTACAGAAACACAATCTAACCTCAAAAAGTCAGCCCGCCGCCACCACCACTACAGCCACTGGATTTGATCCCGTTCAAATACCCGAGCGGAGTAAGCCGATAGTCAGATTTACGAGTCCCGGTTTTATTCCGTCGGTTCGTCACGCTCGCCAGCGCTCATGAAAAGCAACTGAAGGTTGACACTCACACTGTGATGAGTGGAGGTCGTTGCTTGCGTGGGGGTGCTTTGTGAGCTTCATTTTTAAAGAAGGAGGGGGCAAATGCAATATCAAGTGCAAAATGGAGCAAATTAGGAGCTGACGAAAGAGGGTCTCGAGTAACATGAAAGAACACAATGGTCGGTCGAATGAGATTTCAAAAATATCGATGGGACAGTAAGGAGTCAAGAATTGAAAGGTAATTTCTGTTAGAGGAGTAGAACTTTTTGGCTTGATTCTCAGAGATATTCTTTTTATCTGAGTTTTTCATCAAATTCGGGATGAAAGATTTTTTCTTTCACAGTGCGATGTTTTTCGGAACAAAAACTCTCAAAAAGAAATAAAGCAATTGTGGGCCCAATTTGTATACAACTTATAAAGTAGAAATGGACGGAATTGCAGAAGTCGGACAAGTGATGGAAACACGAGCGATTTTCGTTCAATATTCCAGTTTGCCCTTATATTGTGAATACCAATTCAAAATCCATACTGATAGTGTATTTTTGCGTCAGATATTTATCGATTTCCTAAGATAAATGGGTATTTAACCAATTTATCGATTATTTATGCTTCAGATCCTGCTGTATCATGATTTAATCATCGGTGCTGGACTTTAAAGAGCTAAAAAACAAACGTGAAATGTTAGGGCTCAAATTGAAAGAATACCGATATCGAATACAACTGAATTCTTGTTTTCTCCCGAGCTACAATTTCAGTGATTAAGATATCATAGAATTGAACAAGAAGTGTAAAATCTCACGCTAGAAAAGTAATTCTTGGAGAACTTTGAAACTCACTACAGTGAAAAAAGAGACCGGTGCTTATTCATATGCATTGAAGTTTGAACACCCGGGCACCTGCCGCAGAGGTAACTGCGGAATTAAACGAATATCTGATCTGTTTTGTTATAACCAAAACTGTTCCCCGTCAGCTCAATAAAGTCGAACATGATTGAGAAGCCGCCATTAGGCAATTTTTTAAAAAATAAAACATTCAAAAGAGGGTGTACTGGTATAGAGGGGATGGTAAATCGAAATCGATTGGCAAGTAGATAGGCGAATCGAAGCGATTAATATTCTTTCCTTTGTCCAGGTTTTCCCTTGCTACCACTGCAAGGCAGGCTGATGTGTGGGGGCAGCCTTTGGGCTCCAACAATTTGTGTTTTTTCGGACTGTGTTAGGCTTTTGACCTTAGCTCAATTTTAATAGCAGCAAAATCTAAATGAAAATTGTGATTAAATTTGACAAATCAAATCTCACAAACTAAAAATATAGGATAGTTAAATTTTTAGTTAGATATTACTCAGGTAAAAGGTTGCTGAAATATTGAAGTGCAATTTCCATAGTTAACATTATTTTCTTTAATCCTCGTAAGGAATATTTTAAAAAATACTCATCTACAAATTGGTTATACCAACGCAAAATTTACTTCTGCACGTTACAGATTGGCATAGACGTATACTATAAATTACGAGTATATTATTAGATTTTCAATCGGTTGTTGATCATAGAACCAACGTCCAATATAGAACGAATTAAGAATAATTTATTTCAGTAAAATGCATTTCTGTCTGCATGCTTGTGGGATAAAATGACCCCACAGAAGTTACCTATGGTCTCTCATTGTAGCAAAAATAGAACAACTTCTCCGACATGAGCAAGTCTGTAGAAGATAATTTCTAACAACAAGAAGAGCAGCGAAGGACAGAAAGATAACAAATTTGAGCGCCTTCAGATAACCAAAATTTGAAAACGCCAAGCATAACCAATAACTTTCACGATTCTAGGGCAGTGACTAGTATTATGTAGTTCTACAGTATCATAAAAGGTACATGTATGAATATATCCTGAATAAAATAACTTGTTTTGCAGAAATTTTTAAATCAAGTTTGATATTTATAAGTACAGAGATCACTTTTACTAAAGTCCTCAAAATATCTCAAGAAGAGGACAGAAGAAGTATTTTCAACAGTTTTCTAACTTCTCAAGCGAAGAGAACTTGTTCGAGGTCTTCTCTGTATTTTTGAGCACAGAAACGGAGATAAATTTTGTCTAAACTTTTGTGCGCCGCTCAGTTTATTGTGACCCCTTATAGTAGTAGGAGGGAGTATATTTCTAACAAAATGGACAGTCTTGAATGCATGCAGAACTAGAATGAAACTTTTAAAGGAATATTTCGAAAAAAATTTACCAGTCATAGGACGAGGATTGACTGATATTGCATAACTGGTTTCTTTTACAGAATCTGGAATACCAAAGCGTGTGCTATTTCTTGGATACCCAAACGAGTACTAACTCTTGGATACCCAAACGTGTACTAATTCTTGGNAATTCTTGGATACCCAAACGTGTACTAACTCTTGGATACCCAAACGAGTACTAACTCTTGGATACCCAAACGTGTACTAACTCTTGGATAACCAAACGTGTATTAATTCTTGGATATCTAAACGTGTACTAACTTTTGGATACCCTAACGTGTACTTATTCTTTGATACCTAAACGTGTACTAACTCTCAGAGACCTAAACAACCAAAATAAAATCCTTTAAGGAAAAAAATCAGCTGTTATGAAAAACGATTAATTCAAACGATTATATTTCTTTCGTTTCAGATTCGATTAGGAAAATATCTTTGAGAACTCTTTGTCAGGTAGGGCGGCATCGTTCACACATCTCGTTGCTCTACCGTGTCGCCACCTCCCTGCAATTCTCGCTGCCTGAATGCAGTTCTGCCATCCGTCATTAAAAAGAGGAATGCAAAGGGCAATTGTCCACGCAAAATTCACTGAATTAGGCGAGTTTCGAGAAGAAAAATCGCAACGTGTGAACAGAATGGAAAAGGAGGCAACGCGCACGGAGAGCTCCGATGTTTCCAAAGAAAAGTTGAGGCTGGTGCTGCTACAATATACAGGAGTTCCAACAGTAGAGCTCTTATAGTCCTACTGGATTTAGCTCATATGCAACTCGAATATTGATGGAAAATTCTTTTTTAATTGACTAAACAGGAAAAATAGACATGTTCTAAGGACAAAAAGTCCTCAAAATGGGACGCTTTATTGTGAACTGCAGCGGGAGTTTACCTCGGAAGTTCAGCGAGCAGCGAATTTTGTCACTTCGGAGTAGACAGCTCGCCATCATGGTGGAAAGGCGATTTGACTGCACCTGAGTGAATTGCATCTTAGATATTTTCGAGTTTAAATCCGTTGGATGAAACGGTATTCAATTTAACTTTTATGTACTCTCTCTGGACTTTTTCTTCGCCTTAAAAATGTTGCAAGGCATTCAAGAAAAAGTCACTAGAAAAACTTTTTGAAAGAACCCTTCCAAGCCGCGTCTTTTCGAGTACTTCAGCACAAATTAGGGCTTAAAAAGTAAGTTTATATGTTAATGAAAGAAATACTCATCTAAAATTAATAATGAAGCCCTCTAAACGATATTCGTTGTTTTTTCTCTGGGCTTCCTTCACGAGGAGAAGACGAAGAGAGAATTTTTTGTTTGAGTGGAATGCTTCTTCTCGAAATATTTCATTTCTAAAACATGATCGCCAAGTATCACCGTACGGATTATTTCATCCTCGACATTCCCTCCTTGGTTACAATGAAATATTTCTCTAGAGAAAAATACTCTGTACTTTTCGAATTTAGCTTTAGGTTACAAACGGAATGCTAAAAAGAACATGTAATTCCCTGCTTTTAGCGATCAGATATTTTTGGTATTGTATATGGATAACTTATAACATCATCAGACTCCCATCCCTGAAGGGCGTTGTTGAGTTTGACGTCGCAAAATTAGCAGGTTTATGCAAACCAAAAATCTGTTTTTTACTGCCATCAAGCAGCAGTTCTAATTTCGGTTCCTTATATTTGCCTTGCTAATTAGGGAGCGCTTCACTTGCGAATTTGAAGGTAAGCCGTGATTAACAATTCGGCCCGCGCGATCTAGGGAAATTTTCATTTTTCCTAGATTTTGCTCGCGAGTTTTACGCAAAATTTGTATAATGAGCTTGGGAATAAATATATCTTAAAGTATAAGTTTTCATGGATGGTTTTAGTATTGTGGAGTATTTAATTTTTTTATTAGAGACCGTATTTAACACATGATTTGCAGTTAAATCGCAAGGTGTTTCGCATTTCATTCACAAAAATAGAGTAAAGATTCGTAAAAATTTGAGCTGGAGTATGCTCACGCAAAATGTATGTGACGATTTCGTTAAACAAATCATAACGTTGGACAACGTACCGCTGAAGATGAATTCTTCTACACACATCATGTTTTAGTCAGATTTACGCATGTGAGCATAATGCTGACACTTGATAAAATACTAAGTGGAAATGTTCCGAGTCAGCACCGTTTGCCTCTATCACATCGCAGAAAAGATGTCTTGTTAAAAATTGTCCAATAATATGAAACAAGGAAATTCAACAAACACAGTCCAATTTCACTTCCCTAACGAGACAATTCAGTACGGAAAATATTATCGGCTGTTCGGTCTCCAAAGATGCCTTACACACAAACATCAGGGGCACGGCAGAAGTCCGAGGCACAGGCTGTGCTGTCACGTTGGTGTGCTCATGATCCAAGTATTGAAGTCATTTGCTAACCCAAATCAGCGAGACTGTCAGAGAAGGCAGTCCATGCCAGTGATTCTGCATATAACATTATTTCAAGTTAGACTTTCCGTAAAAGGGTATCTGAAGAAATTAACATAATTTGTCCCGTCATTTTTGGCGGGTTGTGTCTACTAGTAAAGCTATGAAGCTTGCAAGTCATCAGAGGAAAGTTATCACAGTCACTAACGGGAGCGTGAATGCATAAGAAAAATGAGATTTCATAGTTATATATTTAGACTCAAGGTCATAACTTTTCCGTTTCATTCGGATGATGTTAGTGCTTTGTAAGAAGGTAAATACAGTTTTATTACAGATATGAATGAGGCTGCAAATAGTTTCTTGTACACCTAAAGCCAGAGAGATCCGCATCACAAAATTAATTTGGGCGTTAGAGGGCTCAGAGGAAATTTAGAGAGAAGATCTGGGAAACCTTCTCCTCTGCTTGCTTCCATGGTGCTAGGAAAATTGTTGGGACAATGTAAAAAATTAGCGGTTATTCCGTACCAGTGACGTCAAACTGTATGTTCGATAAGCTTACGAAGAAACAGAAATATTTCACATTATTCGTTCATCAATTGCTCGCTGGTTCGATAAAAAAAGGTAAACGTACTTTTTACACCAGAAAATCGCAAGGTTTTACATTGTGTTTCATGATAATGTTATTAAATTTACCTTACAGTACTTAGTATTATATGAAAAATCTCATAAATGGCTTATTAAAACCAAATATACAAATAAATAAAGTCACTGAGTGTTAAAGATCAGATGCCCCCAATTAATCAATTAATTGTATTCTTTTCGTTCCTTTTTCCTGTTGCATTGATTGAAGAATTTTCCGTTGTAATGATTTAAGAATTTCCCGTTATATCGATTGAAGAATTTTCTGTAGCATCGATTTAAGAATTTTCTGTTGTATTGGCATAAGAATTTCCTACAGCAGTGATTTAAAAATCTTCTGTTTTATTGATTTCAGAATTTCCTGTTGCATTGATTTAAAAATTTGATCATGCATTGATTTAAAATTTTCCTGTCGCAGTGATTTAGAAGTTTCCTGCTGAATTCTTGTAAGAATTACCTGATGCATTGATTTAAGAATTTCCCGCAGCAATGATATCAGACCGACCAAATCGACTTGTACATTTTAAACAGCTAGTATCTGTATCTAAATTCGATGAAATAGGGACTTACTTTTGCATGTAAGCCTTATATCTCCATTTCCACATCATTCATTTGCGCTTTTGTAGTATTTGACTATCTAATCACACTGACACGGACGAACGATTAAATAGCTTCTGTCAGAGTAATTTAAATTCTGGTTTCAATATCCGTAGAGTAAGTTGAATAGCCATAAAAGTTTTTGTATTAAATAATTCAAGGAAAAATATTAATGATTTCACGTTGCTTTCGTTAATCGGATCACATTGAATGATAGCCACACTCCATCCAATATTGAATACATTTTTGAAGCATATGGTACGGATTTCTGGGTGAAATAAATTGAGGCACTGAAGGCTTTTAGTAAATTCACGTAGAACCCAATACTCATCCCCTTTATTTTCAGATTTTCCAAATCGGAAATCTTCCATTATTCAGACGCTATGTATCCAACCAAAGTGTACCTTGGAGGCATTAGGCTCGGCTGCGGGAGGAGAAAATTCACATTCAGAGAACAGTTGTTCTCGCTAACTTTTAAACTGTCCATAATTCCCTCAATTATCCTGAGCTGTTTTTACTCGAGCGCAGGATAATTGAAGGAGCGGGCGCCAGGGCTGGTCGAAACTATCTTTAACTTCACGATAAGTTCTGTTTGAGTTAACACGAGAGTTCAACAAAATTAAACATCAGCCGATGTTGCAGCTAATTCGTTTTTGACAGAACCACCGTTGCTTGAAATGATTTTTAGACTATCTCCTTCCAAATAGTTAAATTGTAGTCAAAATTGCAAAAGTGAGCTCAGTTGAAGATACATTGGCTTTAAGGATTTAAGGACTCAAATAATTATGGAAATACTTTTCTTTCTTTATTCCTAATTGATGAACGTAGAACGAGCTGAAGTGCACAATACGTCAGGTTTTATAGATGGGCCTAAGATGGAGCTCGAGATCTGCAGACGAGTAACCGGAACTAGCCACGTTGGACTAATAACACTCATATGCAAAAAATGATTCTGATACGTTCGCAAAGGAAATCTTAATGCATCCTCTGCCCCCACAAATCATCAGGAGCACTTATTTTTAAAATATGTTTTTTTTAACATGCGTTTGTAGTTTTCCCCTTGATGAACTTTTTCGTCTCAACTGGACCATTTATGCTTTTTCATCGTCGTTTCCATGAGAGAAACTCGAAGACTCGAACGGAAGAAAGACCCTAACCTTTAGCAAGAAGAAGAAGACTTTCAAAGAAGACCGGCCTTCTCTTTGTAAGGAGACTGCCTAGCATTTTGATAACCTTCAGCGCGTCCAGACCTGACCTTTTCATAAGTTAGGGTCGAGGGATGGTGGCACATAGGCTCAAGTGGCAGGCCGGGGGGGGGCAGAGGGCCAGCAACTGAGGCCAGCAGTAAGTGGAGGCTCAGTGAGACTCTAATGGACATGCTCCCATATGTGAGCTTTGGAATACGTGGCCGTTTTTCGGATTCTTGCTCTTAATGGTTGATGAGATAAGCATCTCTAAATTGCAGGAAGTATCCCCGATAACTCAGCTCCCCTTGATTGCTTGAATTATTTATTTTAATTGGATTAAGACAGGGAGGGAATATATTCAAATTTGCAGAAAATAAGCGTGTTAAATAAACAGTTCGGGAACGTTAACATCAGTGAGATAGAAATGAAAACCAAGTAAATTATATTTATTTCTGCAAATTCCTTTAGAAAAAGAACCAGCGATACAATAAAAACAAGCGCAAAAATTAAAGAATCATTCGAACTAAGAATCTGAAATGACATATATGTGTTAAAAAATCAATATGCACTGTTAAAGTAGTAGTGAAAGATTCAACAGCTTATATGGGTGACAAAATTAATCTTTATGCACTGTTATTTAGTTTTTCACGTCATTATCTGTTTGTTCTCTCCCTCAAGATTACTCACTCGTTAACACTAAAAGAGTTTGCTGACCGCTGACTTTTTTAATGGAGTAGAAATTTCAGTGATGGATTTGTTTTCATGCTGACAATGATTACTAGACGTGAAATGTGCAGCTATATTCAACAAGTTAGTAGGACGAGAAGGTTTCCAAAAATCAGCTAATACTAAAATGAAACTCATACACGGTACTATAGTTCTTTCCCAAATTACCACGAGGAACAGCTTTGCGACATAATACGAGTTTCAATACAAGGACAGTACAGAGTTCACAAATTTTGGTCAACAAAAGTATTCAACCGATAACGACCTATAAATTGAACGCGGTGTTGTTCTATTTTTGTTTTCGTACGTTCGCCAAGCATAGCATTTATCTATCACTACTGCATTATTTTGAGGAAAATCCTGCACTATATGTGTTATTGGTGAACCCGCTGTATGTACTGTGCCTGCTTTAAAAATTGCATGAATTTTTTTTTAAAATTAGAGGACAGAATTTTAGCTATCAATGTAACATAGTATTCGAGCACTTTTTATTGCTAGTTAGAAACAATAATGGAATGGTATAACAGATACGTCAAGCAGTTATCCTTCATTCTTATCCGTAAATTACTGAAGAAAAATTAAGAACAAGGCTAGACTGACTGATCTACAACTGAATTTTCTCTTATGTAATACTATTTTTTAATTTTTCCTGTGCAATACTGAACGCTACATAGGTCTTTATGAGGAAAATGACCTTGCATCTGAATGATTCCTACAAATTCACTCTTTCCAACAGTTAATATAATTGTGTAGAGTTTGGCAAGTTATTTTTTTCGATTGTGTGCTGACCTTGGTAAGTTATTTTTTTAAACATTTGTATTTCATTTATATTATAATCAAATATTTTCATGAGAATAATCTTAACGACAGCATGAATTCAGTTCGAGGAAATTTTAAGCGAACAGCTGGCAATTGTTTGCGTGTGAACATCAGAAAAACATCAGCGAACATCAGGCGTGCGCCTCAGGGCGCAAGGCTCAATTACAGCAGGTGCTTCAGCCGCTCTAACGCCTATTGGTTTTAACTGAATTCAAACCAAGAAATAATGATTCCAAAGACTTGAGAACAAACTCAATTGCTGCTTCAATTGCATAAGCACGTATTAAAAGATTATAGCATTCGTTCGCGAGTCTAACTCGGTTTGGCTTGATTTTAAAAGCGTATTTTGAGTTTGAGGGCATTACTTCATGCTTGCGAATCGTAAAAAAATCACTGGTAAATATAGAAACGTGAATTCATCTTTGATTTCTGAAGTTTTAAAAAGTGAATCGATTATTCAAATTTACAGAAATGACGAAATGTAAAAATTTCAAAAGGTGAAGTTTCGAGCAAAGCTAATGAACTCGCACTATTTGTATATTAATCCTAAGCAATTCTTGATGTGAGTTTATTGTGCACTCGCGAGCGCCTGAGTTTTTCATGAATGCGTTTCAAAGTTAGGCCCATCAGAGTTCCTACGGTAAAAAGATCACTCATCTTTGTGAGAAATTGGGAATTCACCAAAAGAGAATATCAACTCATTCGTTAGAATACACAGCTTAAATAAAACTGGAAACGACTAATTAATGAGTTATTAAACCTCTCTTAAAATTCGCTGGCATTTCTAAGAACCATGGATTTTCCATTCACTTTTCATGAGAAATATTGGCTACTCTTCATCTGCGTTGTTCAAAATGAACCAAATATGGTCAGTATCGCAAAGTGAACCTCATCACAATCCAGCCTAGTTTTATCAACAGAACAGCAAAACACTTCCAATTGGATCTCTTGAAGAGCCAATACAAAGCATAAAAGTCAATTTAATTCCCTGAAATTTCCTTATTTGACGATTACAAGCGCTACTAAGCCGTGAAATTTTACGCAGCATAGGGGATACATCCAGGCCGGCGAACTGGCCGGCCTTATTGCGAGAGGGGCACCTCGGGCGGAGTGCTCGTTGCTCCCGACCCGCTCGAGTAAAACTCTGTCTCACTTTTTAGGACTTCATCAACCGCGACTGGACGACCACTAGCGTCACGTGAGAGTATTTGTACGAGGGATGAGTACCCCATCATTACAGTATTTACTAGGCGTGGCATAAGCTAATTGTATTTCTGATTTTCAGACTGACCAGTGATTTTGAATATCGTTCGGCCCAATGCAGAGGCAGATCGCGTTTAAGCATTATATTAAAGTGCATTATCTAATTTTAAATAGAAAGAAAAACGATGGTTCAAGAAAGCAGCGTATGTATGTAGATGTCAATTAAGAGTTTACTCAAGAAAGAATGGTATAAATTACCCCTGAAAATATCGGTAATCTAAACGTGAATATCCCGCTACAGATTTGCTCAATATTTGATCATGGAGGAGTAGGGTCTAGTGTAGTTCGAGCTGAAGGTCCAGGGCCCATAAAGACGAGAATAAGGCCAGATGCCACACTACAGAGGGAGGGGCTAAGTAATTCTACTCGCGATATTTTTTATTTAACATCTAACGGGTCAACATTCGTAGAAATAACACAGATAACTCATTCTATAATCTAAAATGACAATATTAAGCAAATTTTCTCCTGTACAGGTATAAGGTCCCATATACATGCACAAATATGCGGCGCAGGACAAAAGAATTCGACCAAAACAGTTTCCTATGTTTAATATTTAGTTGTGATACTTAATTGGCAATTACTTGTCGGAGACTTTTCAAGGGACAAAATTAATCTTTCGCAAGCTTATGGTGGGATGTGAGCCTATTCTTCAACGCATACTTTCTTGAGCTCTTCCACATTCATCGGACTTCTCTGTGGCAACTTTTTTGTGTTTTCTCAAAAGATGTTCAATTGGACTGAAGTCCGGGGATCGTCTTAGCCACGAGAGAACACTAATATTGTTCCCTATGAACCATTAGGATCTTAAATTTTAGGTTGTGTTTAGAATCGTTACTCGTATATTGCTCGAACATCAATTTTCGTTTTTGAAATAACGCTTCGCTCTTAGAATGAGACTCGTCTCCAATATTTGACGGTACTTGGCCCCATCCATCTTCCCATCAGTGATATGAAGTGCCCCCGTTCTGTGTGCTGCGAGACAGCCCCAAATCCTCATATAGCACTGCCACCTCGTGCGCTTCACAGTAGGGATTGTGCTGGGCCTCTCACAGGCTGTTCCCTGTGTCTTCCGCACATGACGAGCGGAGTTACGACCAAACAATTCAATTTTGGTTTCATAAGTCCAAATACCAATTTTCCAAAGTGCATTTCCTTTCCCCAAGTGTTTTTTGGCAAAGCTCAGAGGACTTGCAACGGGGTTTTCATGCAGAATGAGAGCGTACGGGATGTGAAACATTTGATACTGTGTTGTGAAGTTTTCTACTGATAGCTCTTTCATTTACTGGAATTCCGGAAGCTTCCCGATCAGTTTTTAACTTTTTGTAAGCCATCATGGGCTTATTTTTAATATTCCTCATTGAAAGTCGTCGAGCCCGAAAACCAACTTTCCGTGAAGCACCTGACCTTGGCGAGTTAAGAGTTGAGCCATATTCCTTAAAGTTGCGAATGACTGAAACAACTGCAGAGTATGGTACATTATTCTGCGTAAAGATCTTTCTGTATGATAGTAGAACAGAGCTGAACGGCTCACTTCCGTAGGTATTCTGAGACTTCATTGACGTACGGCAAGATGTCATTTGGGCGATTGTGTGCTACGGCGGTGCATCAGGAACTAACTGTCTAATTCCATTCTGAATCAAGTTTATTTTTCTTTTCGAAACGTCTAAAAAGTTCTACAAGTATTTCAAATACGATGGGACCGAAAAATTATCATAAATATTGTGTGAAAGACGTTTCATAGAAATGAGTATTTTTCTCATGTAAAATGTGAGATTTCAATGAATTTGGAGTCGTTTTTTCATCAGTTTCTTTGTTCTGATTTATTATTTAAATTTGTCTACTGGAATGTATGTTTTGATGAAGTTTAATATGAAGTATGGAGGGTTGCCAGATGCTTTATTGAAATGAATTTTAGAATGAATGAGCAAT
>VOMN01001820.1:0-12533 GCA_014899125.1 Orchestia grillus
CGTTGTCGAAAAATCATAGGACGGTCTCCTTAATTCGTCTCTAATCGACCGTGTTTTCCTAAATCTATCGGTGATACGTCCTTGATTTTTAATTGGGTTGTATATTCTTTTCTCTGTACATTTTCTCTGACATTTTTTCATCTTTTTTCGGTTTTTAATGATGGCGTTGCTATCAGATCCAGAAAACCGTTATCCTTTCCGGTCATTTTTAACATACTGAAATCGTCGTCTTCCATACCCAATTGAAAAAATAATTTTCCATCAATTATTTTCATCCCAATGCAATTTTGCCTGGTCTTTATTAAGTCCAGATAATGCAACATGTATTGTTTTGCGTTCAATTTTCAGCAGGTAGTTTGAGTAGGGTCAAGTGTATAAAAAAAACAATATAATGTAAAATGTTTTTTAAATGTATTGCTATTAACATTAAAATACACTAGAGTTAGTAGAAGTACAAAATATCTTTCAGTTGATTTCGTATTTCATGTGGAGCTTACGCTACTCCATGAATCGACCATGACCTTGCCTAAGGTAATTATAATGATTTTAATGATAGTTATCTTTAAAATTACCTTGCCCTAGTTTCAGGTACACACTTTCTCTTTGATTTGATCTTCGACAAAGTAAAAATGGTAACCCCTGGGTCCTCTCATTGGCCACAAAAGTGAGCTTGGTGGCACAAAATATAACTTGTTCTAATTTTCGTCTTCAATTTAGGTATCTGTCATTTGTTTCCCTTTGAAGTAAAGGTTGCCGCATGTCAAATTCTATTAAGAATCTGCACAATAGCTTCAACTCGAGAAGTAATATACATAGATATGTAAAGTTCACCTTCAGTGCTGTCATTGATTTCCGTTGGTATGATTCCCAGTTTTCCATTTCTTAAGAGTTATTTTAAAAGCATACAAAGTTCGAAGATTATCGCTCTGAAAACTTTGTAACTGAATTTTCCGCTCTAACTTGCTTACTAATTACTGTGGAGTGAGAGACCTAGTTCAGGTAAAGTTTACAGTGACATTGTGGAAACATGGTTGACCCAGCAAGTGTAGCATTATTTTTTTGCAAGGGTAGAAATTAAAGGAAGACCAAAATATTGTATTTTATTATAAAAAATCTCTAAACAAGAAAACGTTCTAACCCGTTAGTAGTGCAGAAAATATAAATTTTAAAGGAAATGAAACACCTGGAAAGAGTGTACCTTCAATGAAAAAACAAGTTATAGATATAAAAACTGGTTTTCTCGCTAACATCGAATTTTGAAAATAAATTCAACCATTTAGTTACACAACTATAGCCCGTTTATATATGATATGAAGTACAAATTTTAATCATCATTATTTTAAATATAAAAAAATACCGAATGATTCTTCATGAAATTTCACATTCCTAATATCCTGGTAGTCAAACTAAAATCGTAGTAGTTTGGGCGTAATGAACTGCTCCTGTGCACGAGTGTCGATGAAAAACTTAGGAATTCAGCAATTCCAACTAGGCGTAGTTTTGTTGCTTCAAAGGAGAAGATTGATGAAATACAATATTATTTTTGTTAGTGTATGAGGCACCTTCGTGAATTTCGTTGAAAACTCATTATGCGCCATCAGGGAAAAATTTCAAAGTTTTCTACCTTTATCGTGCTAACTCTGTTATCAAACATAAAAGAAAATAATTTGGACTGGTTTCCTAGATCAAAACTCGAAGCCGTCGGTTTTGATCACGCTGCAAAATTATCAGAAGTAACTAAAATAAAGATTTAATTGTATCACTTCTTGGAAAGTATGGCATCAGGAATGCAAATGACCGTAAAACAAAGAAAACCAAAAAAATGAACGAAAGAAAAGTTGCATAGTAGAATAAAAAATGAACTGTATAGACGGAGAAGTCAGTTGTTCTCCAAAAATATGTTTTTTGGCTATACAGTAAAAAAAGACGATAACATTTCGTATTCAGAGAGACTACAGTAAGGAATCCGAGCGTTAAAATGAAATTCTTTCGAAAGCTTATAAATAGATCATAAGTACAGTGGAACAAATTAATAAAATTCAGTGATACGAACTCTAACACGCACCTTGCTAGATACAAGTTCCAAAGTGTGCAGATTCTAAAGATGTCAGCACGATTCACTCCAGGGAGTTCTTCTAATCATCATGAAAATAGATTGATTGATGCATTTACAGCCTCGAAGTTACAACGGGATTTTCCCGTGTTTACAGGCTTTCATGTGTCTGCATTGGACACTGTTCATCACCGACGATGCAACATCGCATGAATCTTTGAAGAGGAAGGTAACCATTTCTTAAGAGTTATTTTTAAAAGAATATAAAGTTCAAGAAAAATTACTCTTAAAATTTTCTATATCAATTGTCGGCTCTGACCTTACTAATTACTGTCGAGTTACAGACCTAGCTCAGGTAAAGTTTACAGTGCCATTGTGGAAAAATCTGCAGTAGCGGCAGGAAGAAACTCCACACCGACAAAATTTTTATCGGATCATAAACTAGACTAAAATTCAAGTGACTAACCATAATGAGCTACAAATCATTCGATTCAGCGCTGTTTCTTCTTCTAAATAGCATATTTATATCTTTAATTATTTTTTACTTGGATAGATATTTTTTACAAACGTGTTACAACGAAGATTTGCAAGCCAATAAAAAACTCAGAAGTTTAGAATTAGATATTAATCCTGAAAATCAATCAGCATTTCCAGTTCCAACCATACGCCATCTTAAAAATCCTGCTAACTGTCGCTCAAATAAGTTTATCGTCATAAATAAGTATTATTTAGTCAGAATGTTTCGTCTTTCTCTGAGTGATCGTGAGGAGCTTATCAAATTATAATGCTGGATAGTCCAACAGAAATATTATCAAAATGCTTAAATGTGATGAAAAAACTGTACGATTGGCCGTGGTTAAGCATCAGAACACCCGGCAGTGTTCGAGATAGTCCAAAGTCTGGCCGTCTTAGATTTACTTCTCACAGAGAAGATCGCGCCATAATAATCCGCAGCCTCAGAAACAGATTTAAAACTGTTTCCCAGGTTCGAAGAAGGTGTGACTTCGTCGTAAAGTGTTCTGTTTCAACAATTGAGAATGCATTGGATGAATTTAAGTTGAGAGGTTGCTTCACAAGACACAAACCGACGAATTATCGGTAAAGAACAGGACGAGCCGTTAGGTATTCGTGACATGAAGCTTTTGACATCTCATACTAGTACAGGGTGCTTTTACCGATAAAGGCAAGTTTAACACGCAAGTTCAATACGCAAATTTAATAAGCATTCAATACGCAAACGTTCGACGAATGAAAGGTGCAGAATTTCAGCTCAGGAGTACAGTTCCAACACTTCAAGGTGGTGGATGTTTCATCATGGTACAGGGAGTCATCAGAGACCATTGTCCAGGACCTCTCGTTAAACTGCAAGGATGAATTATTTCGACTAAATATATTGACATATTAGCTGAGCTTTTTTTGCCCTATTATGATGATAATTTGGGAGAGAATCCCGTCTTCACGAAGGATAATGCTCCCATACACAGCGGCCAACGTCACGAAGTTGTTGAAGTTCTTCTGGAAGCATAATATTTCTTGCTTGAATTGGCCTGTCCAGTCCCCAGACCTTAATACAATCGAGAACGTGTGGCATAATATCAAGCAACAGCGACGCAACGATACCACCATCAATAACCTTGATCAACTGTCGGGTAAAATATAAGAGAAGTGGGACTCCTTCTCTTCGGACTACTGTCGGAGATTAATCAAGGCAAACCATAAAGATTGCAAGCTGTCAAATCCGAGAAGGGTTATGCTACTCAATGTTAACAAGTTCGGCTCGTTTGGAACGCAATTCTATACCAAAATTTCATCAAAATTACTTACTTTATACGTACGTTGTGTCTCTTGTCGTTTTTTATTTTGTCTTTTTCTAAAAACTAACGAAACCACCAGCACAAATTCATTTGAAATTCATAAGCGTGTATGGTAATTAAACGAAAAAATGACGCTGAAAATATACTACATAGCTTATTAAAGTCCGCTAACTTAAATTTATTGCAGTTTAGAAATTGGTGATAAATTGGTACGGCGGAGTTTCTTTCTGCAGCCACTGTACTTTATTTCTCGCAGCAATGCAATATGCTCAGCTTCTCCGACTAATCTTTCTCATTAATACGAGAGACTTCAAACACCATCGTCCGTGTTCAAGAAAAACTCGAGCTACAAGGTTTCAACCGATAAACTTTCAAACGAATGAAGACACTAATTTCTGTTCCAATGTTGCTAATAGCATTAGCAAAAATTGAATCAAAGGCCGAAGTTTATATAAGTATAATGTGTTGGAAACATATTATTTCGTGTGAAATACAATTTTCAAAGAATATCTACGCCTCCTCTTAAAATATGTCATTCACTATTTTACGACCCATGACTTAGAAAGTCACTAATTGGAAGAATCGCGCACACCCACACACAATATCATGATTAGAAATACGAGTTCACTAGCATCTGTATAGTGAAAATATTCTGTCTTCCATATCATTATCGATCAATCTACCAATCGTAGAAATAGCAGCTTATAGACCCGACACCAAGTGATACGTAAATAGGATTGTAAAAAATAATGTCGATCATTTTCATCCATATAGAGCACTTAAGTGTTGCCACATATCCATCATTTAGCCAACGATGAAGTATGACAAGTTATCTCACACTTGTTCAATAGCTTACTGACGTTAGGGTAAGAGTGACTGGTTTCATCTTTTCAACATCTCGTTAAGAAGTACAGTACTTTCAAAGGAAAAGTTGCGTTACCTTGCGTCGCATCTTAGTGTTGAATATGACGATTTTTGGGTAAATGTCACGATGACGTAGGTATGACTTAAAAAAATCAAACATCATTCATATATTGTATACGTTGTTCTAAGTAACTCACCACGTTTGAAAGCGATACATAATCGCTTCCCCACGATTCGCTGAAGTCGCACCCGTTTAAGATCTGGTGAACACTTCGAAAATATTATTGATAATTATTGTCACAGGCTGAAATTGAGAAACATTAAGAACAAATGCAGATTTATAAATACTGGAGACTGCAAAACTTGGATTTAGTCTTTGGTCGTTAAAACTGATTTCCTTTCAAAACTTTATTCGTCTTCCGAGTCATCCGCAAAGCGAATTTCATCAGAATTATCAGAGCTAGATAGACTGATTGCTTTGGATGCTGTGATATCGGTATTCTGAGCAAGGTCTTTTGTTTTTTCTTGTACTTCGGTTTTGCGTTCAGACAGGTCTTGCAAAGGAATGCACTCGATGTCTGTTACACTGTGAGTAAGAGTAGATTCAGAAACAGAAAACGGGTGCCGTACAGGAGAGTACATATCTGTGTCCTCATGTACTTCATCGATATTCAATATGGACGGGAGCCAAGGCATTAACGTAGGATCCAAACCAAAAAGTGAGCCTGGAACTGCAGACGCATTTTCCATGTCGTAATCATAGTAATCAAACTCAAGATCTGCTCCATTAACAGAAAGTTCTGAAGTAGAACTTGAATGAACATGAGCAACAGAAGACATTTTGGCTGTTGGTGACTGTTGGTTTTCATATTCTGATCGTTTCAGATTGAGTTTGTAACGAGCCGGACGTTTTGCAAATGCTTCATTCCCCTCCTGACTACTGTTCTGCAGCATACTTCCCGTAAGATTTTTCACTTTTGTCACGTAAGCAAAGCTACCCTTTAAAGTTTGGGGTTTCTTAACTACAGACTTTTTGCCTAATCTCTTCGCTGAAACTTTAGTGGGGCTGTCGTTCCCACTATCATCTTTACACGACGAACTCATTTCAATTTCAGACACAGATGTCGTCATTGCATTTTCTTCCTTTATTGGAAATATGAATCTGGACTCAAGTTCTTCACATGATGCTGAGCGACGTTTGTCTACATATTCTTGCAAATTCTTTGTTTTCAATAACGGGGCACGTCCACAAAAGGGAGAAGATGGCATCGACATGCAACCTGCGCGCTTAATTCTCAAAGGAACGCAATTCCGATCTGTGAGTTGCGTATAGTTCCCAGGGGCGTCTCGACGACTGAAGTTAAAAGATGCCATTGACAAAACCTCAGCTATGGTTAGCAGTGAGACGAAGCGACTCGGCGGGGTCGTTGCATCGAGGTCATAAGAGCTCCCAACAGAATGACATAGCGAGTCTGTGTCCATCTTGGAATTGCGATGAAACCGGCGTTGTACAAATAATGCAACTACAAACATAACTATAAAACAAAGAATAAGAACGATGAAAAAGAGAGCAAAGTAATTAACAACCGATTCGTATGTAGTCCCTTCCGTATGTACTTCTTGAGAAAACAAAAGCTTTTCAATGGGGTGGGGCCACTCTGTACCTGCCAAAAATATGAAAAAAATCAATTAATAAATTTGTATAGTTACCATTTTAATGGAAATTTTGAAGGCCATTTTTAAAGCGATTTTCCATGATTTAATATTTTTTCATGTTAAGTCAAATATTTACCATTATAGCAGTAGCTTTATACAAGTCTTACCAGAAGGTCTAGCAAGCAGTGTGAAGCCAAAATGATTCCCGGTTGTGTTGCTGGAATTACTGAATGAATGAACTTCAAGTCTAAGCCATTCAGTTGACGATCGTATGAGCCACCAAGGATCCGATTTACTTTTCTGCATTCCAAACTTATCCCACTCCTTTTCTTCGACGGCGCCAGTCAAGTTGGTGACACCGAGTGCGTGAGACGCTAGGAAAAGTCCGTGCGTCAGGTGAGGGGGTATTATCGGCAAGGTGAGCAAAATCGGAGATGTAGAACGGTTTCCGTCTCTTACTTTCACCCACTGGCCGCCAGCCAAAAGAGATGCTCTGCTTAGGACCACCATCACACTTTTACCATCATCAGCCTGAAAACACAAGCCCATACATTAAATTCATAAAGGAAAGAAATAAAGTTGAATCACTCTACACAAAATCTTCGAAGTTCTTCCTCCACTTTGAAGTTGAAGCAAGCACTCATTCTAATAGTATAAAGTGTTTCAATTTATACATTTTCTGTTATTTTTTACAGCAGTATTCATTTTGTAATACTTTTGCCTCACTAGATTAATAAGGAATATGAATAAATGCTAAAATATGTTATACTTAGATCCGAGTGTGAGATAATACACAGAGATTGAGGAAAAACGTTGACCAAGTTCCAAAATTCCAAAACTGTTTAACTTGCACTTCAAAAAATTTAAACCAAATTTTATTTACACACTTTGTTTATGTTGCTGCACGAAAATGCATTGGCATTTGGGAAGGATACTTAGCTTTTGTACAGTAGCTCAAGTTAGTTCCCGCCTACGATCATCAGACGTAAACATTTTTCGCTCTATGTTGATATTTACATAATATACAGCCGAGACCTCGCTCCAATTACTACGGTAACTGAACCTCATAAATTCTTTTAGTTGTTCGTACACAGAAATCTAACAACATGGACAAGCAGTTACCCGCTCATTCAGTCATTCCCCGTGGGTATGTATGTAAATATGTGTACGAGTAAATGTATGGTATGTACTCATTATTGATGCTTCCTGAGCCAATACTTTTTTGTGAATTACAGTTAAGAGAACAACATACAGGGAAAGGCATAATTATGGGGCCAAATAGAGTATCTAAAATTAAAGAATGAAATATTTTCCCAAATGGGAAACATGATCTTTTAAATTAAATATTTGTTAGTTCAAAAATCAAATTTTGATGATAGTCTGACTAGCCGTTGTTTGTTTTCTTATACATGTGATTGCTGCCAACAATCGTACGGGGACAATACCACCCTCCAACAATTCATACGCCGCAGCCTACATTTGGGTATATTGATCTCTCATCCCTAACACAGTCGGCAATCAGAGATAATTTTAACAGTAAGTAATTTTAACAGTAATTTTAAGACTGTAAGCAAAGCTCAAAAAAACAATGGCTCTCCATATTTTAAAATCTCCATTGATTTTTACCAATAGCAGATCAACAAACAAGAGTTCTATAAGATCACTGACAGCTCCAGCTTTTTAGACATAGTATTTTAGTATTAACAAGGTTTGTTACTTAGATAAGGTTTTTATACTCGTATCGAAAATTCTCTTGTTTTTTGGCCGTTTTATATGTTTTTTTTTATTGTTTCAGAGCTGGAATGGAAATACTCCACAATGATAGCAATTAAATATGTTGATCACACAATTGTTTATTCTTTTCATACCCATACCAAGAGTAGGGTTTCCTTGAAATCGATGTGTAAAATCAATGTATGTGTTTATAACACATCAATGTCATCAAGAAAATCAAGTGCCAATGTTTATTCAAAATAAAATCCATTCGTTGTAATTATAGCCTCAAATCTACTCCGTGAATCATAAGCTGCAGCATTAGCATTGTCTGGGATTTTTTCACGTGCGAGGAGTAATGAAGCGTTTCAGTCTTCGACAGAGCTGAGTACTCTTGAATAAGCTCTTGTTTCAAGCACACACTACACGAAAGCAGTCATATTGGATTAAGATTTGAAAATATGGCTATAATATTTCTTTGAACCACAACATCGGGAGCTGACCTATGTTCCAGGCTTGTATAATAACATTTGCAGTATTAACAGTCAACCCATCTTGCAGAAGGTTCCCAGCGACATTGAGCGATATGTCTTCCAAAAACTGTCTCCCAAACAGTTGATCCGGAAGCTCAGAAGCACTTTGCACTACCGGAGTTTGGTATTGTTGCGTGATGCATTTCAATTATGATTTAACGTTTCTTAACTCCACATGTACTCAAATTATAATAGAAATTATGTATTTTTAATAGCTGAAGATAATTACGGAATCTGAATACATAAAAACAATTCGTTGGATTGTTTTTTTCCAAGCTGAAAATTATTTAGAACTTTGTTTTCAAATTTATGTTCCACCCCACACATATGATCGTAAAAATAATAATTCAAAACGTTTATGTAGCTAACGAAATAAAACTATTAGATCAGACGAAATTTCATCCGAGATTAGACATTAGCTTCAAGTTGGTAAAATTGAAAAACAAATATGAACAACAAATGTGCTTAAAACTGCTCTTACGACAATTTTCGTACAGTTCAGTCTTGATGTGAGAATGAATGCCGCAGCTTTTCTGTTACTAAATCATGGGACATACAAGGCTCAGCAAGAGGCTTTCGGCAACAAAGTTTTGGCCAAGCTCTAAACAATTTCATTCGTGGAACATAACCGAGTCACAAACCTTGATGAACCAGGAGGCGTTGCCACGACATGAGCTGGTGTCGGCGTCGATGAGCAGAGAGCTGCCGCTGCTCACGGGTACGTAGCAGCCGCAGTTACATCCCGCAAACTTGTCATCCAGCTGTTGCGTTGGAGAAACCGTGCTGGAAGGCTGGAAGTCACACGTGGGGTTGGAACAGTACTTCACCGCTGTCGCGTTTCCCTGCGAAGAAACATTTCTAGCGTAAATAGATTCGTAGCTGATTGTGTGGTGAAATTCGAAAATATTGATTTTTAGGTAATGAACTTTGGTTGGAAAAATTGCAATCGGGTGAAATAACTTTAGCAGCCACATGAATACTTTGCGGGCAACTTTTACCAAGCTTTCACAGGTGGAGTGCTCTCGCTCGTAGAACAATACATTGATTTTGTGTTCCTCCAAGGATGTCAAAGTGAAGTGGAGTCTGTGGTTCCTTGAAAGGGATTAGTTTGCAAGAAGGTCTTTGAGAATCATCGATAGGTTAACCGCGGAATTTATAACAGACCCTCACAGAACACATATTCGTCAGAGAGCTGTAGGCGGGACTTTTGGACACTTAACCGTAACATGAGGGTGAAGGAAATCACGATTGGCTTAGAAGGTTTAAGCTGGAGGTGTGACTTGTAGTAGATTTTAGGATAAGTAGACTTAATTCGCGAATGGAAGAGCGACCAACCCATACATGGGCGTGGTTATTTCCACATGGAAAATTTTGAAATTGAAGACGTGGGAGTTTCTGCTTCCAGTGCTTCAGGTAGAGGGCTTAGACCGGTACGCTCTTGAGGGCGGCTGGCCCGCACTTTGGACGAATTTTGGAAATTTACCCAATTTACCTCACCGTTTCTTAGCTTCAACTATTTCGGGCACCCTATTGTGGGAAGCTTCGGCGAAACAATGAAAGATATTATCCAATCGGAAAGCTTAGTACCTCCCAAAGTGTCTACAAATATTAAAAATTGACGAGTATGGCAATTAACTATCATGCACCCCAACATATCGTTCGCTAAAATAAGCGTCATCGGGTCGTTACAATCGGAAGCCACACGCACGTCACCAACATCACAGCAGTCAAATGAGGCATCAGAATACTTCAGTTGAGAGAAATATAGAACATGAAAAATCAGCAGTCGCCGATACAGAAGAATACGCAGCTGCGCACGCGAAGGACGAAAGGTGGAACGCGAGCCAGCTATTCCGTAGCTGCAGCTGGCTGGGCGCTGCATGTGCATCGCATCGCATCACGCAATAATCAGAAATTCAAACTCATTTGTATAGTAAACGCACGTCAACGAAAGTGCGCGAGAGATTCACAGCAAATTTGGGAATCGGGAGAAGATACAGTGAGCATCAATTACTGACTCCGAACTAATATTACGCACAACAATTTAATACTCAGAAATCAAAACGCTCAATTAAAATTTTAAATAAATAATCAGGACAAAAAGATAAACCAATTTAAATGAGAAATTCCTTAACCAAAATTATTTCGCATTCGATTCGAAATACTAAGCTTTTATTATAGAATTATCAGCGCTGAAAAAACACAGCGGTACCAATTTCACAGAGTGAAACTCTAAAAGCTATAGCTAAAAGAAAAAACACAGATATTGTTTTCAATAACCTAATTCCTAAAATCAATCATTTCTTCGTTCATGCCACACGCGGTTTTGTATCACACACATACTCGTGCTTACATACTACCACGCACACACACACGTATCCAAACACACAACCACATAAACTTACACACACATGGCCATGCTAGGAAGTTGGAGTAATGCATCGTTGTTTAATTGAAGTTTTCCCGTGAGGATGTAACGGGACTCTAAAATTCGGAGGCCTAGTTCATTCTAAGTGCTGGAGAGAGTTGAAAAGTTGGAATTATTGAGACTATGGTGAGGACTATTACTGAGATTACGAATTGCTCGATAAGATGGAGAGGCATATGGTCTGCCCGTTCTGTGCAAAATACCTGAATGTTGACTATGTCATATAAATTGTTAAATTGTTGGAGTGAAATTTTTCCAACATAGGATTGCGTGCAGCTACCAAAGATAAATGATTACCGCCACTCTTCAGGTATTCTTCCAGTCATTCCTTCCTGCGAAAATATGAACCTATCTGAACTTTCACATACCTCGGATACCCTGGCCTACACATATATCTGAATGTTTACATAGAAATGAACCCTCACAAATTTACGGAAAAATGTAAATTGAATAATAATCAGAGCTCAGTAAAGTTATACATTGCTCCAACTTCCTAGCATAGCTGCGCGTGGGTGGGTTTCCGAGACGGTGTGTTCGGATGCGTGTGTGTGCGCGTGGGTGTATGTAAGTATGAGCGTGATACGAAACCTCATGTAGTGTGAAAGAAGAAATGATTGGGANTCATTGAGTGACGGATTATGCTTGTGAATTAAAATTATTTTTAACATTCAGAAATCCGTGGTAGAGGACGATTCAATCATTTTGAAACTTTCTCTGGGTATAGATTTGGTTTTTCAGCAATGTTATTGTTTTATTATTCTGTAGGAGGTTGTTTGTGCCGCGTGGTTACTAACATTATTATTAGGTGGTGAAGCTAGAGGCTTTCTGTGCCATAGGAGGTCCCTTTAGGCTCAACAACGCGTGTGTGCAAATGACGTTTAAGTCTCTCCGGAGTAGGTGGCATCACACCGGCCACACAAGTGCCAATATACAATGTTGCTACGCATCAGAGTAGGAATACGATATATTACCCGGAACTTCGGAAATAACTGCCAACAGTAAGATTTTTGCGATAAATAATTTTGATTGCTATGCAAGGGAAAAGTTCTTGAATTTTACTTTTATTTTCCGCTTGATCTTCAGGTTTATATCTGATCTTATCTATATTATTGAACAGAAAATAAGTTCCTTAGACGCGGTTGCATATTCCTGTTGAGTACTGAGTGCAACGTCAATGTATTTTTTGAAACACGCTTCAATTATATGCAATGTAAATTTGTTTAATACTGAAATAATCTATCAGGAAATCTAGTTTGGAGAGAAAAGTACTGCAGTTGGATCACAGTTTAAAAGCGATAACAATTAAGAAAGAAAGAAAAAGAAAAAAAATAGTTTATTTCGAAAATAGGTCACGTGCAAAGTATACAAAAATCGATTTTTCAATTAGTAAAATTACAGCTTTAAAATTAAATCATAAACGTCTCGAAGGGACTTCTAATTGGGATTTGCATGGCTACAATCTTAAAATTACG
>VOMN01001824.1:0-10974 GCA_014899125.1 Orchestia grillus
CCCCCCCCCCCAGCATTGGGGAGACGCTCCTGTCGCTGCCCGATGTCCACCGTACCTCGTACCCTTCAAAGGCAGTGTTTGTTTCTACGATTCTTCGGATGTAGAAAGGTTATTTTTTCTCAAATATGCATATATGTGCGCATAAAATGAATGTAATTTATGTACGAGGACTACGGTAATCGAAAACGTCAGACGTTATACCTAATACAAATTTGACTAGCTGACAAAATTTAACCAACATTCATGGCATTCGCTCTGTTAGGTTTGCCAGAGACTGACACAAACCCACTCATGACACACACACACACTCACACATACACACTCACACACACACCCACACACACATACACTGGCTGTGTTCGTATAGAGAAGCAGTGGAGCGCTCCAGGTCGTAAGTGTAAGAGAAGTATACCAGCGTGTTCACTAAGTTCGTGCTGTAGTGTTAATTAATGCCTATTATGTAATGCATCTAGACTGTATCAATAATTCATCTCCACGCCAGTAAGTCCCCTGTGTTTGTTTCCAAACTTGGTACCAAGTAAATACGCCGGATTATGCTTCATTTCTGATGAATCAACCGTAGTCACGGACGATGTATTACCGACCGTGGAATATACATCCCTTGAGGCTTTTGAATTAGGCATTTTGAAACCAATTTCTGTGTCCTATTTTATTTTTAACCGTAGTAGAAATGGTCTTTTGAGAGGTATACACTCTAGAGACGTATATCCCTATTACCTGTCTCTCGCAACACTATCTGAATGAAGAAAACTCGTTTCAAAAGTTCATACCGAATACGTGAGCGTGTAGCAAGGGAAGTCCGCTGAGAGTTGAGATCATTGACGCTATTTTCAAGTCGAGCCAAAGTCTTGAGTTTTGAACCCACCTTATGTGTGTTTTTGTGAAGAATTCTGAAATTTTAACTGATCAGTGAATTGGAGACTTAGTTAAACTGTGCTCCCAGCAGAACCTTCTCTTAGAAACAAAGAAGGGCTAGGATCACTGAAGAGGAAAGGAAAGAAACTTCATCTGACCAGGATTCACATAGAGTGTAACGGAATGACTTTTAACTCCCTCTTATTACTCTTACGATGCGTGAGAGCGGTGGGGAATATGAGACTTGACCTTCCTTTCCCAAGGGAAGCCCTCCATGACTCCCTGAAAGCGGTAGTCGCACGGCCGAGACAGAACATGAGCTCTCATCACTTGAAGTGAGACGCGTTACCCACTGCACCACCGAGCCCCAGGAGCGCTCATATAGTCTAATTATTTTACAAAGTGCGTATTCGTTGTGGAAGAGGGCCAACGCTCTGTCATTACCACCAATTCCTCTGATTCTTGATGGCAAAAACAGGTTATATGGTTGATTAATGAACCTCAGTCGTTAGTTAGAGGCGTCAGTGATTAACAATTTCAAATTATGTTGATTTTACCTGGATATGAGCAAACGTTCACAGCAAAGTAATAAATTAACAGCCTCTACCTTGCGTTTAATCCTGCACAAATAATCTATTCGTCCGAACTGAAATTTGTCGTGTTGAAGTATCTTTCATCAAGAGAACCTCACAAGAGCATACATATATCGTCCGACATTAATGACACCGGTAGTAACTAGAGTTGTCGAGTAGGGGCGTACTCGCGAAGCAGTTGAGTGAGAGGAGCTACATGTGTACATAAAAAATGTCACTGTTAAATCCAGTGTATCTAAGCTTAATCTAGAGTTACATTTTCATAACCTCATCGAATATTAACCATGCGGCGCCAGTACTTACGCTTGAGTGGCGGAAATTATACATAACTATAAATTTGCTAGCAAAAATTTCGACTGGAAAGAACCTCAATGACATCTGGTCTCATTTGTGGTGTCAGCCGAGTAGCGGGGCCCTGGAGTGCACTGGGCCCCACCGTCTTTACGAATTGGCCTCCATTGTGCTGTGTCCGTACCATAACTACCAATTGAATACTTAAAAGAAAATACATTCTGTAGCTGATGGTGGAGTCATTCACCTCTGGCCCTGCAGGTGTGGCAACTGGAGCAGCTTGGACCTTTTCTTGAAGTTGTTTGCCAGACCTCTCGCCTAAGCTCCCTGGCTGCTGTGTGAGACTATTCAGTAGGAGCCCTACTGGGCTGCTGTGTGGGACTGTACAGTAGGAGCCCTACTGGGCTGCTGTGTGGGACTGTTCAGTAGGAGCTGTGAACGATCTTCTCGGCGTCTAACTTTTCGTTCTAGGTGGTCCCACTAAATTTCTATCGAGTTCATATCTGAGGATTTAGTTGGACAATTAAAATGCCTGACATATCTTGAATGACTCTCATGCCAATTAATGACAATTCTAGCACGATGTACCCAGCAGGTGTCATCCTGAAAGACAGGCAAGGCAACAGGCCTTTTTTCATTCAGACGTTGTACAAATAGCAAAACACTGAGCTTATAGAGTGAAACAAACAACGTGAATTGGTGTTGTCAATTTTTGTTTTGCTACGGAGAAATTTCAAATATTGTATAAGCTTTTGACCAGGTTTTTTGTGGCATCCTGTATCTTCAATATCTATTTTACAGAGTACTATACTCAAATAAAACGTGTATTAATTGTAAAGTTTTGTGACATACTCGTACTGTAGTTTCCTGATCAGTGAAGTGCACTAGTACATGTAGAGTGATACACAACTCCTCTGCCGAAAGTTTATAAAATATTTAAAGCAACTATGTTACTTAATAAAAATAAGCATATCCTTTCACGTAGTCTTTATTTAACCTTTTCACGTCAAATAGCTTTTGAGTTATGACCCCTTACTTTCGACCAGTTTGTTGTGTGCCAGTCCGCAGAAACTCTGGAAATGTGAAATAAAACACAAAACCTTACCATGAGAACAAAACTAAACTAGAAATTTATTTTTTTAATTAAAACTGACTTTCTCATTTAATTTCGATTGACTTATTTGCATAAAACAAGCATTAAACCTTTAAGGACCAGTGGCAGGCACTATATGAGCACGCTTCAAAAAGCTGCTGGTAATTTGGTACAAAGATAAATGCAGTCTTATTACAGAAAAAATCGGCCACTTTGGGGTTAAATGCGGTAGAGGCGTGGTGTACTAATTCAATTTGCTCCTGGAAGTTTGCATTAATTATACGTACGCAATCAGCCCTCAAGCTTCCGTGAAAAGTTTCAGAATGGATGAAAACATCGAAAAAATTCACTATGAAGCCAACTGTTATGGCTTAACTCTTATAAAATATGAAAAATTTTACATGCACGTTTATTATTAAAAGCTATAATGAAACTTTCAAAAATACCTACGCCCTGAACATGAAAATCAATGGAGCAGGAAACTAGAAATAATCTCCGGAAAATTTGAACCTGCACATTGACCTCAAGCACTTCTAACATCTTTAGTGCTAGTGGTCCCGTAAAGTAAGGAGCCTTATAGAAACATACTGCGTGAACTGTCTCTTCACCGTAAAGCAAATCTGGTAATTTTGTGAGTATTGAATGTATACGAGGGTGCATAACAATTCAGTATCTAAAACTAGTGAAACTCCATATTGTTGTAATTTGTGTTCATGAAAGCCGTTGATTTGGCTGCTGTGTTATTAGCCACATTGCCAATTAGCCACAGCCGTGATCATGGTGGAGTGAATGACAACTGCGCAGTTCAAGTTGTAAATTCATTTTATAGTATTTTTCAGGAAATGTTGATAATATTGCATTCGTATAGCTTAAATTCAAGATATTTTGTTATTAAAATTTCCTGCATATTTTTTTTTGCTAATAATAAGTTTAAGATGCTTCAGAGTAAAAAATTGTGATAAAAGCTGTAGCATTTCCATAAAATGCTGCACAGCGTCTTTTTATCAAAAAGCTTTGAGAATCTTGGTGCTAGGATCGTCTTTCAAGCTATTTTTCTTTTTTTTTATCAATGACTTAGACGACATTTGTCCCAGTTAAGATAAAATGGGTGCATACTAATTTTTTGTAGTAGAACTGTATTTTTGAGATGTTTTCTTCTCGAAACTACGAGTATAATGAGTTTTATGGAGCAAAAACATATGTGCTATTTGCCTTTGTTCCTTTTTATTTTAATTTAACCAGAAAGAATTCAAATAGCGGGTAATGACAGAAGAGGATACAAATTTGATTTATTTTCTCCGCAATAAGAAACTAATGAACAGAAAATATGCGTTTGTTAGACAAAGAATGAAAACGAGCTGCTGTTGGTTAGACCATGTAGCAGGAGAAGGTGATTTCCGTTCTGGAAGGAAGACTGCCCAACCGCACTGATTGAAGTAGGCCTGAGTCGTTTTCGTTCAATGAAGAGCAAAGACCTAGAGATCGCAAAAACGATCTTTGGCCAAGCTGAGTAATAAATACGTTAGTACGAATGGTTAAAGCTAAGTTTCAACTTATCGGTATTAACTGGTAATCAATTAAGGCTGGTCAATTAGAAAAGTAATCAATTAAGAAGGACTGTTACAAAGGTAGTCAATTTTTGATTAAGAATTATGAAATTAATCAATTACCAATTAGAGAGTTGATCAAAACCAATTAGGAAGTTAATCAACCATCAATTTACAAACCAATCAATTATCAATTAGGAAGTTAATCAACCACCAATGAGCAAGCTATATAACCATGATTTTTTTTCAAATAATGCTTTTAATATTTATTTTCTTTGCAGGCTATGAAGCTAACTTTATTCTTTTCGAAAGAGACTGTCACTGGCATTCGCACGACAAACAAAAAGTGTGACTTACGGTACTGGCGGTCGGAGAGGAGCGTGTTTTGGGCACACCGAGAAGACCCGTTAATGTGACCTCTCCCNCAGCTCTGCCCGTAGGAATACCATAGGCAGAGGTGGGCAGCGCTGTCGTGTTTCACTAAATCCAGGGAAAGTACATCAGATGATCGAAGCGCTTCATTGCCATTCAAACCAATTCCGGTGGCTGCAGGAGTCTACCGCTGTTTGCACCGCGGTCTGAACGTGTGTTCCGTTGAAATTCTGTTGGTAGAAGATGTGACCGTATAAGGTAAGACTCTGGCATCACTGGAGCTGCTTGCTCTGCCTTCACCTCTCACATCAATATTCAATAATCTGCCTGACGTTCCTTCCCGAGGGGCTTTCTTGACTAGGATTATGTTATGTGGCTTAGAATTCGGTTAAATACAAAAATGTGGAAGATGGTGACTTTCACGTTTTATAAATATAGATTAAATGCTCAGTGAGATTTTATTCTAACAAGAAAAATAATTAACTATGTTTTTTTAGTCTATTCATCCCTTTAATTTTGTTTATTGAGTTTAATGTTTTGCTAAACACAAAATTTTTCTACGTTATTTGCAATGCTGGAATTTTGAAATATCTGCTTATCAACACTTATTCAACAATTTATCATGCTTACACTTCAGCAGGTATTAAGAAGGAAATTACATTATCTTCACTTTGCGGGATGTGAGAAATGAATGTACTTGGATACTGAACTAAATTTGCGTCTTTAATTAAAAAATTTTCTGAGTATAAATCAAGAAAGTTTACACACTTCAGTTGTTAACAGCTTCGTACGTCTGCCTGCCAAATAAGTGCCGAAACAGTAGTAACCTTCATTCTGCTACGAAATTTGACTACGAATCTTCCCAGATGTGAAGTTTCTTTGAATAAGTCATTCAAAATTAGATCTTCGGAGTGCATGGAGCTTACGTTCTCTATCAACTGAGGTAGCAAGAGGTAAAAGGCGATATATTTTAGTGTTTTAAGGTAGGTTATCGTGTTTAATGTCAGTTCAATGTTACTAAATGTCAGTTCTGTCAAATATCAGTTATTTACCTACATCGTTACAGAAAATGTTGGCCAACGTTTTAAATCAGGGTGATTATTGGACCAATCTTTAAATTTGCTTTTTTACTTTATTCAAACCTGGTTGATTTATTTCTTAATTTTCTTACTATTTTAAATTTGCTGCAGCATTTTTAATGAGTAATTCTTTTTAAATTTTATATTAGAGATGCTTTGGATGCATGGACCCATGTTTAATAAATGGTATACAAGCATCAGCCTGAACATTTAGTTTTAATTAGTTGTAGCATATTTTTAATACAAAAAAGGTAAAATAAATATTGACCAATGCTCTTAACATACTTAGTTTACCAACACTTATCATTTGTAAGTATACATATTTGTCCAGAGGTAATTCAAAATTAGAAAGAAATAGTGTACAGTGATCCCTTGCTACTATGGTTCACTTTTCTTAGATTCAGTGCATTGCAGGTTTCTATTTGAGTGTATGTATTTTATACTGCAAATTTTCTTGATAGGTATATCATAGGATTCTATTGTGTTAAAATGCATTTTTCAATATTTTTATTTTTTTAATGATAAAAATTTCACATCCTAAACATTTTGTAATATTAACTTAAAATTATCAGGAATTAAAAAAAACCTAAATTTTAACGTGTAACTTGATAGTTTTGCACCATATTACAATGCCCATACAGTATTGGATGCCCATACATATTACAATGCCCATACAGTTATTGTTAATTGGAAAATGTACTGATGACATCATCATGCAGGGTGTAATTTTAGAAATCATTGGCAGAATGTTGACCATAAGCTCACTCTGTTCAGCCTAGGGACCAACAATTTTACAAATTTGAATAAATGCGTAGCCTTTGCTGTGGGCTCCATGGCGTGCTGCTGGTGTGATGGCCTCGTAACTGAGGACCCTGGTTCAAATCTCGGCTTAGTTGTTGAGGTATTTTCACGTAAGCAGGGAGTATTTCCCTTGGACAAGGATGTTTAAATCACATGTTCCTCACATCCCTCACCACGCCATTAGTTGTAAGGCATTGAAAACCCAACGGTAAAATATGTTGAAATTAATAAAGGTTTTTTTTTTTTTGCTCCTAGTCTAGGCTGTGGACCTCAGCAGTCAGCAGAGGGGATGAGAAATGTGTAGATGAGGGTGTAATTAATCAAAACTCTCAATTACATCAATCTTGCAGTGGTAGTGTCTAGGATTAATGCAACCTTCACATGCTAGGAAATTTAAAAGTTTTATGTGGTAGAAATTAATTCTTCCAGAATTATATTGTTTTAGTTGTTTGAAATTGTTCACTTCAAATTCTGTTAACAAGGTTGATTTGTTATAAAGTTTAAAAACTTTGTTAATATATTGTCTTGGCATTGCATTACTATTTTTTTTAGACCCAGTGCAAAATTCATATTACTCATGGAAACTTTTCTCAACAAATTTATTTCCAAAAAGCACATTTTGAACTAGCACTTATTTTTGGTATCCATAAACAACTTCAATTCTGTCATCAGTTCTTAAGTATGCCTTCTGGAAGTTTCATACAATTTTTTCATTTTCCTGTTTCAAATTGGTTTTTGCATAAAACTATGAATTTGGCACAAAACACTCTAACTCAATAAACACTTGGCAACAACTGCTCACCGAGTGATTATAGCCAACTTTATAAATGTGATACTTGCTACTTTCAACTAACATACATGTAAGTCAGCCATAAAATACTATAAATGTGATCGAAATGGATATCAAACGTCCAACTGAGGCTCTGTAAACATTAAATTTCATTATGTTTTAAAATGTGGGCATATTTGTACTGAAGTTTCCAGTGATGTATACATTCCATAAAATTATTAGTAAAAATGAAAATCAAAAGTGTGTTCATGCTTTCATTAAAAATTAACACACTGTTTTATTAACAGGATGTAATTTTAGCTCAAATAATGGTTCACTAGAATAATGATTTCTGAGAAAATGAGGCTATAAATCTGCAAAATTATCACTCGGCAATTGAAGCTTTCCTTGAGATACACTGTTGCATTTTTGCAGCCTCCTCTTAAAAAACCCTTGGGAGGTAGGGAGATGAAAAATTGTTATTACAGTCTCTAAAAGTGTACTGAAGTATTTAGGTAGTTGAGTCATTTAGAGAATTAGTGCTATTCCAAAGATGCTACTTCTTTTCTCTTTTGTCAAGATCTTAGCATGAGCACAAAAAACTGGATCTATCACAGCACCTCCCTTCTCCAGTCACCAGTATAATAAATCATTGCAATGAAGCTCTAGAGTCTAAATGTGAGGTCCAGCTTTTTGAAAAATGAGCCCAAGGTGAACATTCTGCTGCTAATTTCTAAAATTACTTCCTGATTGTATGATAGGAGTCCCCTTAGTGAGTCAAAATCTTCCAATTAGTACATCAGAAATAAATTTTATCTAGTTTAATCATAACAGGTAAATTATCTGTGTATTCTATGTGTGTGTTTCTACAAAATCTGACTCCCAAAGTTTGACATTAAATACTGATAAAAAAAAATAATTCTTGGAATGTCAAGCTGAGTTTTATCCTAGGTGTTACTGACAATAGGAATCAAGGTTAAAATTTAAAAATTTCTTTCCATCAAGATACCTGTAACTAACCAAAACATGTGTTGATGATTACTCATAATACAATAGTTCTGAAGATACCTCTAAAATATTACTAACAAGCACTTCTGAAATGATGAGGAAATAACTCGGAAGTAGATCAAAATAATTATTCTCCCAAGTCAAACTGGACACATCGAATGTAAGAAGACTAAGTTAGTTTTCTGTGGTATTCTTATGCAAGACTGCAAACGCTGCGAACTATATTTGTAAGCATATGCTTATTTTGGTCTAGCCGATCAGTTTTCCATAATATTAATTGAAATGTATCTTGCATTATAAAATTTGATGTTAAGTTATATGTGCCATACTTTATTTTCAGATTCAGTATATGAATTACGCATATCTGATTACAAATGCCTTACTAATCTGTATAAAAAATCAGGATTATGATGTGATGAGCTGCCAACTGGGGTAACACAAGTTGAATTCAGGGTAATTGGTTTGTAAATGCCTGTAAAATGACAAGCACAGTGTTTAAAAATCTAAAATATTAACTTTGACCCACTAAATCTCAAAAATGTTTTCTATATAGGTTATTTATTGAATGTAATAAAATAGTATATATATTTGATGGTATTTTCAATAAAATTTTACTTCTGCAGTTAGTAAAGGATTTTCAAAGTTTACATTGTGTAATTGCCATCTGGTCGGCAGTCACTACTCAATGGGTGTGGGAGGGTGAGGTGTTGCAGCAAGTTGCTGGTTTATTAAGTTTAAAAACGTATGTAAATTCTTAGGTTCATTTTCTCAAGAATTATTTTGCAGAGGAATGAGTATTAGGGCTTAAATTAAGCATGACAGTATGTGCTAGATGTGTCTTTGAAAACACAGCAGGTCGCACCTATATGAGATTGTACACAAAATGCTATTTGCTGATGAGTGAGAGATGACTCATCACAGCATTGTGTTTTGTATCCTAGGCTCTGATTGGTTGTTTGATTGGAGCCAGTACTTGAAGGCAACTCATGGCACACTCAACATGTAACACTTGTATGGCTCAACAGTTGCCTACACCCTACATGCTGTTGTTTAGAGTAAGCTTAACATGTCCTACTTGTATGGCTTTACGCTTGTGTGCTGTTATCAATAAAGTGAAGGGTAAGTTTGTGAAGGTAATGATATGTGGTGCTGCTGATGCTTTACTGCTCCTCACCTGTTGTGGGTAAGAGTTGTGCCATTAAACATATTTTGGAAAGCCTTGGAGAATTCCAAATCTTTTATGGGAAAGGACAAGATCAAACACATTAGGTAACATTTAGTGAACAAGAATTTATTTTAAAATGTTCAAACGGCAATGAAAATTGGAAAACAGGGTGCAAATGAAATCAGTATTGGTAACATAACATTCAAATTAATTAATGCTTGGTTGCATAGCCCTTATTAATTATTAGCTACAGCTGCTTGCAGGCAATGCTTGTATGAAGAGATGAAGATTTTACAAAAGTCCAGAGGTATTTTCTCCCACTCTTCAAGCTAGAATTGTTTCAATTCAGCCAGAACTGATAGTTTCCTCATTCAAATTTGAAATTTTCAACTGTTTCCAAACATTTTTAATTAGATTGAGATCTGGCAATCATGAAGGCCAGTCTAAAATTTTGACCCTCTTACTACAGAGCCACTTTGAAGTGTTTTCAACTTATGCTTAAGGCCGTTATCTTGTTGAAACCTCCATTTAGTTCCTTTAATTACATGGAGCCATTGTGGACCTGCAGAGGAAAAAGAACCCTATAACATGATGCTTTCACCATCATGCTTTATTGTGAGCAGGGTGTTTTGTTGTTGCATGGAAGTATTTGGTTTTAGCCAATAGTCCTATTGTAATTATTTTAGAACAGGCTGATTTTTGTCTCATCTGTACATTGAATATTATCATAATAGTAACTTTCTTCTTTAATAAGAATATTTCCATATTGCTATTGAAATGCAACATATTCTTTCTTCAGCAGTGGAACTTTTTGAGGAGTTTGTTTATCGGGTTGTCTATTCACAGAATGTTGCTAATGGTTTACTTTGATATGTTCACTCTTGCTGATGATAAATGTTTTGCTAATTCTCCGTGAGATATGTGAGGGTCTTTCTCAATCATTGCGACAATTTTAGAGCGATCTTGTTATATTTTGCTTGGAGCACTTGCTCTTGCTTTATTGACCTCAATACCTTCAGATTTCCATTTCTTTATAATGGCCTCTAAAAATTTTCCTCAAACCAGTGCCAGCTTTGTGTTCCTTCATAATCATACTCCTCACTTGAATATGTATTGTTCTTTGGATTTTGGCATTGTGAGAATTCTGAAACTTGCCACTTTTTCAGATTTGGTTACCTTACTGGAAACCAAACCTGTCAGTGCACCTTTCAGACTACCTGGACTGTTTTGGAATTTTCTAAAAAATAAAAAAATAAAATTTTCTTAATTTTTAACATGCTGGTGTTACTAATACTTATTTGCTACCCTGTTTTCCTCTTTTTGTTATTGTTTAAACACCCACCCGATGCTGCCTCGGCCTTGTCGTGGCGGGTGGGCCTG
>VOMN01001828.1:0-22037 GCA_014899125.1 Orchestia grillus
CATCACAAACAAAAAAGTTTCCAAAAAAGGAGATGGTTCCCTCAAAGTATCAACACAGCGAGCGTATTTTTGCTACATTTGATCACAACTGTGGGTGCTCGCCGTACACAATATGCGTGCATTGAAGCAATATTGCAGCTTACCCCTAGTTCCGGACCAGTGGCGTGGCGGGGGTGCAGTGCGCTTACTTGAAGTCCAGGAGGTCCTTGGTTCGAATCCTGCGTGCGCTTAAACTGGTTTTTATATTGTCAAGAAGTGCTTCCTGTGGAACAAGGAGGATGAAACCCTACATTCCTCACTGATCCAGGGTCCCTGTCAGTAGCTTAGGGGCGTTAAAAATGCAGAATGTTATAACGCAATATTATTGGGTTAAAACTTCATTTTCTAAAATTAGAGGCCTCTGTGAGGGTAAGTTGTTCTGTATCGGATCCTTTGTACCAAATTGGGGCACCACAGGGAGTCCGTGCAATGTTTATATTTTTAAAAGAAGGAATGCGCTTGTATAGAAGTTCTTTCTAGTAGGGCGATAGGAATCAGTAAATAGCATATTTTTAATTAAGGTAACCCGAAACTTCAAAAACAAGATAATATAGCGGTTGTTCCTCGTTTTCTTTAAGTAACGAATGTCCAATATCACCAGTTTCAGTTATTTAGTCTAGAAGAGTTCAATTAGTGTTCAAGGTTTGAGTTAATGTTTGATCTAAAAGCATAGCCCGAAACATTTTGACGTACGTAGGCTATGCCTGATTGGGAAATAGAGGTCGAAAATAATTCCCTAAAGAAATTACAATCATTTGAAATATTCATTCCAGAGCCGTAATTTTCATATGATGTGTAAGTGTACCCAAGCCACAGATCAGGTGATTTTATCTTTTTCGTAATGGATAAAACCTCCCACAGTTGTAACTGTTGCAGCAGCTCTCTCTGCCTTAATGGCTCGTTTGATTACGTTAACTGCCACCTCCACCCCCAGTCGCCCCTATCATCGCGTCACTTATTCGTTCATCAAGTTTCTGATGAAACTGATTAAGTTCCTGCATCGGCTAATGACGTTGTAATCGACATGAATATCAGAAGCAAACGCGTTGCTCACCTGAATTCCTCGATGACGTCTCATGTCCCCAGGTTCCTGATGGGCCAGTTCGTGTCGTCGCACGGTGACGTGATCAGCCACGTGAACATCAGCAGCGTGCGCGTGGCTGACGGAGGCCTCTATCGCTGCACGGCCCAGAACACGGCTGGTCAGGTGCACCACTCTGCCCGCCTCAATGTGTACGGGCCGCCGACCATCCGCCACATGGGGCAGCTCACCGCCGTCGCGGGGGAAACTCTGAGCGTTACCTGCCCCGTCGGCGGCCATCCCGTCCACAAGATCACGTGGCAGAAGGGTGAGACTTTGTGCTCCGTACTTGTAATAAGACCCTGAAATGTGTGATGTCTTATTGCAACTTTAGAGTGTGGCGTGCTCTGTCGACAGCAGTCCCATCTACAAGATCACGTGGCAGAAGGGTGAGACTTTTTGCTCCGTATTTGTGGGCTTGAAAAGGAAACGCCGAGCAGCTTCTGCAACTGCATGAGCGCGATGCCAGCCTTGTCGGCGACCATACCATCCATAACATCTCAAGGCAGAGGGTAGAAATTTCTTGATGGTGCTAATGAATTCAAAAGGAAATAATGAGCTACTGACTGCCTCAGTGATATTTGTCTCGTTGACGGTCTCCTTACCCAGAAAGTCCCTCGACAGAAAACCCAAAACATTTGGGCGAAAGTAAAGATTGAAACAAAAATTACCCGTCTCACGGACATGCTTACAGGAAAGGAAGAAGAGGGGCTGCACGGCTGTTCACAATGTAGTCTATACAATTTAACGCTAGACATATATTTTTTTCGTCTTTCACTTCCTTGCTGGCCCTGGCAGCTTAAGGAACGGGTTGCGGCATTCATTCCACAATTGATCTTAAACTTTCGAAAGTCTCTCACTGACGAAAAGAGTCGAGGACATTGAAAAAAGTATATCATTGTCGTGTCAGCGGTGGAAGTTCCAATTTTTTTACAGATAGCTTGGAGCTTCCAACAACACATCGACAAAGCGTCCACTCCAACGGGACGCTGACGATCGCGGCGGTGACGCGTGCCGGAGACGAGGGCAGCTACTCGTGCTCGGCCTACGACAAGCAGGGGCGCTCCGACTCTCAGGCCCTCCAGATACAAGTGAAGGGTAAGACGAAAAAAGACTATTTCGCTTGAGGATGGAGTCTGACGCATCTGACAGCATTTCTTTGCCTTGTTTTTTTCTGCATGACACACGCATATGTGATCATTTGATGCTGAATTGTGGATGGTTTTTAAGCTACTCTAAGCCCAACACTGCAGTCTAAATGTCCCATGACAGTATTGCAAGGTGATATTGCAAGGTCCAGGCTTCCACCCTATGGACTATTTTCATAGAAATTGCAATGCCGGGATTCAGACGAGCAAACCTTCTTCAATGATTGACAGCACTAGCGTGCAGTGGAAGCTGATGCGCTGTGATCACAATGGGTTTTCATGTGATCCGAGAAATTCTCCTGGTTGTACCGTACGCAACGAAGGTGCGGTATTGATGGCTTGGATCGTTCAAGTTCGTTTGTTCACTGTAACTGAGCGCCGCTGTACGAACTGCCTTTTATGCGTGACCTACGTAGACGCATGGTTTTTGCCACATGAATTTAAAAGAACGTAAAGTTGGGAGAATTTAGCTATATTCTCCGTGACTTCAATTCCTTTCCCTTATTATTGTGACTTTTCAGGCTCATCATTTTTATATCTTCTCATGTGATGAGGGGTTGACAACAACATTGAATATTTTCTTGTTTCATTGATTTCCTGGTCAAATCTTGTAGCAATGCATTCCTCTTCATGGTAAAATCAATTTATTTATGTTCGGCCTTTCAGAAAAAACTTCTATTGTTAATTGAGCTAATGTACCTGGTATATATTGGCACGATTGTTACTGGGAGCGTGGAAGCTACGGTACCTGTACCGGGCTTCAAGGTCGCCTCATTTTCTTATAACTGATCAGCTGTGTGTTGTGCTGGTGAACCTCAGTCGCGTCCCTCATAGTGCTCGACAACGCTCCAATTAACTTCTCGTTGACGAATAACTGAAAATTATGTTGCAAGAAGTCTAAAAGTTGTTCACACTTACACAGCTCAAGGTTGTGAGCAATGCGGCAGTGAGATACCTGCGTATTGAATAGATATTCTATATGATTTAGAATGCACTATCTTCGTTATTCGCAAAATCATATTTTCGTGCACCATATTTTTGTTTTAGAGTTTGGTCTTGTTATTCTGGTTTGAGTACTCTCCAATAATTGAGCACATTTCTTCCAGTTCCCCCCAGATTGGCCCATATCCATTTCGTGGGTGAGAACAGCGCTGGTCTGAGAACTCAAGCGTCATGTTTGGTGTTGGGGGGCGACACGCCCATCTCCCTGACCTGGTCCAAGGACGGCAAGGAGCTTCAGCAGTCACCTAACATTGTCATCACTCAAGTGAACGAGTTCACTTCACTGCTTGCCATCGAGAAGACGAGGGGCGAAGACTCGGGCAACTACTCTTGCACCGCCTCAAACAAGGCAAAGTCTACGACTGCTTCTGCCCAGCTCATCGTCAGCGGTGAGTTTTGATGGCGGGTTGATGGGTTTTGAAAACAATTTAGCTACGTTGTGTGAGCATATGAAAAGCAGTTCATATGTATATGCAATAAAAACTTTATCACCATTGTACCTTAGAAGTACTACTTTTACACTTTAATTTGTTTGAACGTACGTTTTGATGAATTGACTACGGCTGTGCCTTTAACTTTAATGATTGCTTTGAAAACATTATTTGTTGCTTCAGTCATTTCAATAGCTATTTTTAGTTCCAATATACTGCATATCTAAGTAGACTACATGTCGACTGCATTAATTAATGTGGAAGACGCCAGTTCGACAGTTTCTTTCAAAAATACCTAGTAAATTTATAGTGAATACTCGGACTGTTCTCCATATTCATGCAGGATGAGTACATCACAAACATCAACGGTATTTCACAGTGCAGAACGCACTCACTATTCCGGTATAATTGCGAGTTTCATCTTTGATGTAGAGCTCTATTTGATGTTACAGAGGCCGTGTTTATGTTTGGCGACAAAACTGTTCGCTTCAAAATGCCTGTCCTCGGCGACTGTCTACGCGACGGAGAACGTGTAGATGGTGTGAAACGATGTGATATAATGCGTTCTCAACGATGTGATATAATGAGTTCTCAACGATGTGATATAATGCGTTCTCAACGATGTGATATAATGCGTTCTCAACTATGTGATATAATGCGTTCTCAGCGGTGTGATTTAATGCGTTCTCAATAGTTCGTTATCTTACGATGTGGGACTTGCGTAGGAACCCTGGAGTAGAGCACTCGGCTCAGTCCTGTAGCCATTTCTTATATTCCATTCTAAAGAGGGCGAGGTCAATAACGCCCGTATTTCACCGATTAAAAAAACTACGTAATTTGTAAAGCCTAAAGTGGAGCAGCTTTTTCATGTGTTTATTTGTAAATGAAAAGTTTTTGAAGATTATGTATTTGAACAATATGACTGTATTAGAAATTTCTCTGAGTCTTATTGATGACTAATTTACCATTGATAGTTATCCAGCTGAAATACGTGTGTTGCATGCGCTCTATTCAGATAAATTTTATGGACTCCCTATAATCTAATAATAATAATAATAATGCAATCAGTCGTGTGACGATGGTCTCTCTGACAGTGCCGCCGGCGTGGCTGCAGGAGCCCAGCGACTCGAGTGTGGTGGTGGGGGAGGCGCTCGAGGTGGCGTGCAGCGCTAGAGGCTTCCCTCGCCCTGCTGTCACCTGGCGCCAGCAAACCCGTCAGTCCTCACCTCCAACTTTCCTTGTGGCTCACTTCTTCTTTCTGTGCTGGCCAAGTTTTTTGTGGTAGCAGAAGTTACGTGGGAAAGTTTTTCTGTAGTGTGTAGTTACCTGGCCAGGTTTTTCTGAGCCGAAGGGCTACGTGTTCCCTACACAACTCCTTGAAGAACTGTCCAAGATCGCGAGCACGTCATTCTTTACTCGAACTGAAGATAAGGAATGCTGCGGAGGGTGTTGAGCTCATTGGTACTTGGCGAGCCCAGCCTCCAGCGACACTACTTGAATGAGCGAATATATTGTGATTAATACTTAGTTTATTCCAGTACGTGTACCTTGGTGGCTAATTATTTCTGGACGAACATATGAAGGTCCCTTCGTAGTATATTATTTTCGGCACATCAAATTTCAGTCATTAAAATCGATATTTTAACTGTTCAATACCTTTGTTCAGTTTTATTGGTGAAAATGTGAGCACACCGTTGAGTATTTTCTCTACGTTTCAGCGTCGGGCGGGTGGAGCAGCATCAGCCAAGGCAGTGGTTACCACAGCAGCATGGACTCCGATGCTTCCCTCACTGTCGCCGGCAACAGCTACCTCAATTCTGGCGAGTTCTTAGTATTTTTTTGTTAGCCCTACACCGTTTATGTGGATTTCAAAATTTTATTTCATACAGATGCTGCTATTCCTTCGTAGCAAGGTAAATGTGGTGTTATTGCATGCACCTCCAAGTCCGGAGCTGGGTTTTTGTTCATAGCCAAGTCCGGCCTTATGACCATAGGCATTTTAAAATCAGTGTTACGGATTTTTGTGAACCTACAGTACTCGGAAAGTGTTCATTTCAATTATGTTTTAACATGCCTTGAAAAAATTTCTTCGGATGTTAATGTTTATGCTTGATTTCAGTGACTGATTTCATTATGGCTGAAATAGCGCTACCATAAATACTTTCCCCGCAATGTTTCTAGTTCAATAGTACATTAAAACATAAGTATATACTTCATATGAAGTATTGGTCTTCTAGTGACATGCCGGATGAAAAAGATGCATTGGATTTCAAGTTCAGTTTAATTACTCGTTTGTCTGTCTTCCCGAGCGATTTTTTTCCTGCGAGTTATTTTTCTCGTGACGTGTTACATGATGTGATTTAGTACAATTCAAACTTTTTAACCTTTGAATATCATTTACAATTTCTAGTATGAGGTTCCTAAGGGGGCACAGGATAGGTGGTAGAGCTTAGATTAGTTGGGTTTGTCTACTCTAAGCTATGGGGACTGCCGACCCCGAGGGGCACTGCTGTGGTTACCTCAGCTATAAATAGGCCTTCGGGACTTCCATCCTTCGTGCCCATTTTGGTTCTTTCAATTTCACACCTTCTTCACTATCTCTTCTTTGCTTTTTCTTCCTCTTCCTGCTTAACTTGCTATTTCTATGCGCAGGGAATCCGGTGTGGAAACTCAGCTGTGCATAGGTTGTATGGATCCGGTGTGGGAACTCAGCTCTGCGTAGGTTGTGGAAATCCGGTGTGGGAACTCAGCTGTGCATAGGTTGTGGGAATCCGGTGTGGGAACTCAGCTCTGCATAGGTTGGGGGAATCCAGTGTGGGAACTCACCTGCGCATGGATTGCACGTTTTTACAGTCCTGACTCTTTGTATCTCATATCACGTGGATAGGGAGCTTTAAATCAACAAATAAGCTAATCTAATCTTGGTCTGACATTCATGGTTCTGTTTTGCATTCAGATAACCGGTTTTAAATCAGCGTGAATAATTCACTATTGCTAGGCAACATCTCGTGTTACTCTGAATCCCAATCATGCGTTGTAAATCAAAAAGAATCGTCCACAACTGTCATTGTGACATCCATTATTGCTTTGTATTCCGATCATACATCGCATATCCCCCCAAATCATCCTCTACTATTTGCCATTTCCGTTATGGCCTAATATTCCATTCACAAAATGTAAATCCTTATGAATTATTCACTATTGTTTGGGTAACATCAAGTGTTGCTTGAGCTTCAGTTCGTACGTTGTTAATCCATAAAAATCATCCACAGTAACATTCCATGCTGCTTATAATTCAATCCACGTGCTCAAAACCCGTACAAATCGCGCATTACTGTCAATATGACACCTATTAATGCATGTATTCAGTTGTTACATTGTTCATCTGTTCGAATCCTGTACAACTGGTCATCCATTCGCCAGGCTCGTACGACGGTGTAGGTAGGAGCGTCCTGACCATCGTCCACGCCACCAGAGCCCACGAGGGCCGCTACCTGTGCCAGGCCTCCAACCACGTCGGCAGCGAACTGTCCAAGCTCGTCACCGTCGATGTCTTGGGTGGGAATCATTCTTCATGAGTAGTTTCCTACCGACGTAAATTTCTCTTTGTTAAGTCTATAGTCTGAGTTGGAGAACTGTGCGCTTTTCAATCTTGTGTTTGAAGTTTTTTTTTCAAATGCGTGTGCTTCAGCGTTGCTTTTGTATGCATTATATTAGATGAGGCTCGGCTGCTGCTGGGCTATTCCAGCCAGACTTCGCTAGTTGAAATTATCCCAAAATTGTCTTGCTGAAATTTATGTTTTTTTCCTGTACTTAGTAAGAGGCAATACTTAAGTATTAACTGCGCTAATATTAATGGTATTAACTGTGTTTTGTTAATATTTTGAGAAAATGTCCAGACGACAATGACGATATTCGGGGAACTGCTGCCGGGAAAAAACGGCATCGCTCGAATCGAAATTTGGTGACTGATCTGATAGCTCCTGCACGGTTTTGTGCAGTTGACTCTAACGTGTGAGGAGTAAATGGAAGACTATGTAGAATGATTGGCGCTAAACTTCGCGTAAACTGGAAACTGTTGGTGCAATTTGAGGAATGTATTACAGTAAAAAATTCTCAAAAACATCTTCTATTCATAGCTCATACACTGAAATTATTAAGTTTTAATAGACCAGCGTAATTGAATAGTTATTTTATTCATAAGCATTGAAATACGTTTGAGTCGTTTGGCGTTCTATCAAATTGTTTTCGTTTATATTTTATCCTCCGCGGTCATTTAAAATCTACGTATATTTTTACCTAACACCACCATACGAGTTCGTATTTCACGTTTTGAATCCCCAGAGCCGCCATGGTTTGCGGAGACGGAGTCGGTCGTGGAGACGGAGGTGGGGCGGTCGGCCGCACTGGTGTGCCGCGCTAGGGGCGATGTGCCCCTCGCCATCTCCTGGGCGTGGCATGGGAACACCATCGTGCCTTCGACCAAGTAATATATTAAAAGCATGCGGTACACATCCAAGCTATACTCTATCGGCCATTATACAAGGAATGGAAGCCAAACGAAGCTTGAAAATAAATTGTTACTTGAAAGAAAGTATTGGTTAAATTTTAGCGAGATTTTATGAAATAAATATATAATGAATAGGTATGAACTTCATACAAAATTTTTTGGTTTCCGTTTCTACGTTCTCTAATAATTTACTTTAAGGCTAAATATGAGCATTTCGCATTTGCTTAAAGTTAAGGAAGAAATTGACAATTCCTCAACAAAGAACAATTAGCAAAAATACTTCAAAATGTAGCAAATAACAATTAATACTATTGTATTAACATACTCAATTTAGTAACATGCTAAAAACATCTTATGAATAATCTACGTATGATACATTGTGTTAAATAATCGCTCCATGTAAAATATTATTTTTGAAAGCACCAAGTCATTCGAAGCTGAGGGAAATTATATACAACATTGATTAGTTGGAAGAGAAGCCCTCCACACATCTCCTCAGTTAAAAACTTTTCACCTAACAATTGACAATTAAATACCTTTCGTGTCGCAATCCAACCAGTTCGATACATCCACTCCTTCAGGTACGAAATCCACCACGGCGAGGAAGGCGGGATGACGGTCTCTAGGCTGACGGTGAGCCTGGCATCGTCTGAGGATAGCGGCGCGTACCAGTGCCGGGCATCCAACGCGCACGGGGGCAACGCCCTCTCCTTCACCCTCAGCGTGCAGGGTGGGACACTGGGTTCAGGGTGGGGCGCTGGGTTCAGGGTGGGACACTAAATGCAGATGCATTTTGACGACTGGAAGGAAGCTTTTACTTGGATCAGTTCAGTTCGCTTACGAAATTTCACTGTTCAGTAGAAACACATAAGTAGAACATGTGAAAGTTACATGTCCTCCCATTGGTAGTGCTCAGTCATAAGTGACTTTTGGTTGCTGTATTAAAGAATGTAAATTCCTATTTGTCTAAGGGATAGTAAGAAGAGAAAATTCGTCTTTCCTTCCCCAGCCTGTATGGAGAACGATATACTGTATGACTGAGCGTTTGTCGAAGGTGATATCATTGTGAAGAAGATTTTGACAATTGTACATACAAAAGATTGTACTTTGAGTATAATTTTATAGTATTCATTGATATATGGTATGTTTACCAATTTTACTTCTTCTTCTTCTTCTTGGAGTTTAATAAATATGTTTGAGTTCATTACTCATGACTGAAAACTCATGATCCATGACTCTGTGTTGTCTTCAGAGATCTTTTTCTTTCTTGTATCATGTGTAGGTATATTATTTTCACGAATAGCATTACTAAAATTTCCCCTGGTATCTATCCTATGAGTGACAACATAAGCCTATTGCTACATAATTCGTTATTTGAACTTGTTTACGTGTAGGGTGTATTAGGCTAACTCGTACGGAGTAACTCCGTGGTAGTTTGCATTTCTCCTTCAGTGCATTACTTCAACTCGTGCGCTCTACACGTCTGCTAACATGTTGTTGTGCAATCATTTCTCCGTATGTTTCCAGGGCAAATACTTTAGAATATATGGCATGAGTCTAAATATTAAAAAAAATCTCATTGTCAAGAAGTAAGCTTAATTTACTGTACGTGTTCTAAATTGGACCCCATTTTCCTCGGACCTACTGTTGATTTAAACCCTTTCTGAAGGTTCTTCAGACTATTGTTGTGAATATTTCCCATTATATTGGTATTTTTTAATATTTTTTTCGGCACAAAAGGTTTCCTGAACCTGTAATAGTTTTTTGAGAAGCATGCAGAGAGGGTTGAACTCAACACTTGGTCCGAGCACGTTGGGTCATTGAGCCGCCCTACAGGTCCCTCTGTTCACACTTATCAAGTCTAATAACGCAAATTACATTGCATATCAACTACAATAACGCAAGTTACATTGCATATCAACTACAATAACGCAAGTTAAATTGCATATCAACTACAATAACGCAAGTTACATCGCATATCAACTACAATAACGCGAGTTACATTGCTCATTTATCAAGTCCAATAACGCGAGTTACATTTCACGGCTATCAAGGACAATAACGTGAGTTAAATTGCACATTTATCAAGTACAATAACGCGAGTTACATTTCACGATTATCAAGGACAATAACGTGAGTTAAATTGCACATTTATGGAGTACAATAATGCGAGTTGCACTACACATTTATCAAATACAATAACGCGAGTTACACTACACATTTATCAACTACAACAACGCGATTTACATTGCAGATGTGCCCCCCGCCCCAACGCTCGTGAGGATCGTGGAGGTGGGATCCCGTCACGTCAGCCTGAATTGGACCACCCCGAGCTCGAACTCTGTCGTGGGCAGCGAACTCAAATACATCGTGACTTACTCCTCTCCGTCAGGTACGACTTGACGCTCCTTCACTCAACTGTCCCGTCGATGGGTAGGGTGGGCTGTGAGTTGGGTGCCCTTACTTAGGTTTCAAGCTTTCAGGGGGCTCTGGGGTACCATTTGGACTTCAGGACAAACGGGTGAGTCTAGCGGTTCTTTTTTGAAAAATTGATAAGGTATTTCTTGATTCTACTATCAAGTTATTCCAGGTCCAGATTTTGATGGGGGGCTATTGCGACGTGTTCTTAACCTTGCCTTACTTATGTCGGTGGCATTGGTAAACTGAAAAAACTATAGCATTTTTCCTTCCACCATTAACTTGATCTCTTTATCAATTTTACTTTTATTGTTGTAGTATTTTAGAAGAGTCTCTAACTCATGAAAGTTTTGATATTGCGCTCGTGGTTGATTTACATTATACGACATGAACTTACTTATTTTCCCATTTTCGCGCTGTTTTCCCCCATGAAGTTAAATTCTGAATCCGATTGCAACACTTTGTAATGCCGTCAGGCGAACACGAGGACGTGCGGGTCCTTGCCCCCCCGTCGCGAGTGGAAGGACTGTTGCCGGCCACTCGGTACTCGTTTCGAGTGGCAGCTGAGAACCGAGTGGGGCGAAGTGAACCCTCTGCTGAAGTCCCTGCTCTGACCCTTGAAGAGCCGCCCTCAGGACCGCCCCTCAACGTCAAGGTGTGCTGTGCCGGAGTCAAGCCGTGCCCGCGGGACAGAATTCAACCACAGTTTAAATTGCATTCCGATAAATATTCCTCATGAAAGCAGTGGAATTAAATATTAGTCGCACTGGTTATTGTTTCATTTTTTAAGGCTCGTTGAAAAAATTCATTGCCTTACAGAGGAAATTGATTGCGTTTTGACTATTTCAACTCCATGTCATTTGTTATATTTATAAACATTTATAACATCACTTACATTCCTGGAAGTTGAGCTGGCGAGTAATTTTTACAGACCAGAAGTTTGATCACGCGTGAGCACTTCATAAACAAAACTTTTACGTACTGTTCTTATCCTAAAGTAGAGTCCCCAAATGTTAGCTTCTCTTTTTTTTTATTTTGAAAATGATCGTCGTATTCTCACAATTGTAAAATAGTCTTCCTGGTGGACTATTCTCTGGTCATTTATCTAGTAATCTTGAGCTGCGCTGACTGTCTTTAAATTGATTTAGTTATCAGGAATTGTCTTATAAATCAATAATTATTCTTTTGCGGGAAAGAAATGCTTCAGTATTAGCCCGTCTTGGGCAAGACTTTCTCATTTCCATTATGCCACATTTAAGCAACGTAGTTCAACCCAACGTCTGGCAACATTGCAACGCTGGACTTGAATCGACTTTCTGGATCGTACTTCCAAAACTTGTTTCAACAACAGCTCATGAAGCGTACGTCTGTACCATTGCATTTTTTGTGATGAGTGGCACCTTTACAGGCCTTTTCACTCTCAGATGAAGATAGGTATCTTGGATCATAAATATCCTCAGGGGCATAGGATAGGCCATGGGTAATAAGATTAGGTAGGTTAGGTTTGTCTATCCTATTCTATGGAGATTGACGTCCTCAGGTGGGCACTGTGAGGTTACCTCAGCTCCAGGTAGGCCCTCGGTCATCTATCCTTCGTGCCCACTTTGTTTTTTTCCATTTTATTGCCTTCGTCGCTGATCATTCCATATATTTTCTTCCTCTTCTTTCTGAACATTGTGTTTCTATGCAAAGGGGATCACGTGTGAGTACACACCTTAAGCATAAATTCCCCTTTTTCTAAAGTTCATACTAAATGGTCCCTTCTCCATAGATGCGAGATAGTCCGATTAACTTATGCGCTGCAATCCTTATTATTACTACTACGTGGATGATTTCTTTTAAATTGGTTCCAGCAATTCCCCAAATATGCATATGTGACAACTACATTTTTTGGTGGCAGGTGACGGGTAGCACGTCTACCAGCCTCCGCCTGCAGTGGGAGCCCCCCAGTACCAACCTCAGCCACGGCGACATTCTGGGGTACCATCTGGGCTTCAGGACGAACGGGTGAGTCGGGCCGAGCTACTGAGTTAACCTACAGCGAATTTTTGATAACAACTATCAAGTTGTTGTCCGTGCTTCGATGTGCGACTGTGCCAGCTATTTGCCGAAACGATTCAGAAACTGTTGCGAAAGTGGGCCAAGTTATATGTACACTTCCTCTTACTGAAATTTTGGTTTCGAAGATTCGTAATGGCCTTTATAATTTATCCAATTGTGAAGATTTGCCGTCTCTGCACCCAATCTATTCTGAGGTTTCATGAACGTAGTTTTGTTACGTACGTACATGTAGTTCTTGGTTGGTAGTTCCTTCGTTAAATAAATTCAAAGCTAATAGCAAGGAAGTTTTAGTTATGAATGACAATCCTCTTGGGTAGAAATCCAAGAATGGCCCACTCGGCACGCTCCTGTTGCCATTTTTTATTCTATTCTCTACTCTGGTGTACTTCGGTTGTTGTATTTTCTTGATTTTGAAAAATTGGCAAGTTTTCAAAGTTTTTGTCACAGAGGCTTAGCCAGTGTTCAACGCCATGATTTTATGATTAACTTTAGATTCGAGTATAATGTAAAATTGCTGACGTAGGAGCTGCTCTGAAATGTGCGCACCAGCAAATTAGAGTTATGCGAGATGAACAAGCACTATGCTGGTCCATGCACGTAAACGTGCATAATAATTCAGTAAGTAAGTCCGTAAACCGAAAAACTTATCAGTAACGCGAGTAACTTTTTTGTTTCTTAAAATCACGATTAAAAAATTCATTGCCACATTGAAAAAAATTGATTTGGCTTAACTAGATTAATTTCCTCATACCATTTTTTCAACTTCGTAATTATTTCCAGTATCATTTATATTTCTGGAAGCCATGCTGGAGAGAAATTCTTTAAACACTAGAAGTTTGATCATACGCGAGTACTTCGTTAACAAAACTTTTAGGCTCAATTTTTCAAGGACAGTTAGCCTGGTGACTGATACAATGCAAGTGGTGAGCACGAGTAATGCGTGAGTGATGAGTGATGTACCAAACCTTGTTGGTTTCAGCTTCAGCAGCCGAGTGGACGTGCGACCTTACAACTTCACGCGAATTGTTATCCCTGGTTCTAGTCAGTCGTACCAGGAACTTTCGGTGATGGCTCCACCCGACCAACTTTCGCCCCCTGGTTCCCCGGATCTGAACCGCCACAGAGACGAGACGCCGGTCACCTCAGACATGGTATCTTTGACTCACACGTACCCCGGCGGTGCAGTCGAGGCAACCCTCAAAGGACTCCGTCCCTACACTCGCTATGCCCTGGTACTGCGTGCCTACAACTCGCGCGGAGTGGGACCGTCTTCTGTTGCTGTCACCGCCAAGACTTTGGAGGATAGTGAGTAGCTGTTGCGTCATTAAAATAATAGAGTCAGAGTGCGAGATTAACGTCGTTGAAAATTTTGTAAAGCTGCTTTTTGTTGTGAAGGCAGGTTGATTCAGTTGATATGACCCTCGTACTAAACTGCCATCTGATATGAAGGCAAATTCATTCAACGTATTTGAAAATCGTTCGTCTATTTAATGAATGTAAAGCAAGGTCAGGCTGTAAAGGTCAGTTTATTTGTTCTTTAATCAATGATGTGGATTCAAAATGCTCGCATTAGATGATTTCTTTTATTTCATTAATGTATAGATTTTATTTCTAATAGAATTTTTATTATTTTGTTTAAGCTACGAGTTCCTAAAATGTCTATTGGATCTGAAATAAAGTTTGATGTCAACAGATTGTTTAGTTATAAAAATGAACCTTGTCCCCCTAACGGTAAGGGAAGCAGTCATAAAAAACTATACACCTTAATTGAAAATATTTCAATCTGTACTCATTTTTCATTGCGTAGTAATTTTAGTAGAAAAATGTAGAAACACTGTACAACAGTGGTCTATCTACTTACGGCTACCATCTTTTGGCTGCGGCCTGATTTGTTATCAGTGTCACTGAATTTTCAGGAGAAGACGTCATGCACAACTGTGGCGCGGGTGACTCAATTCTTTGTCAAATTGAGTTGATAAAATTTAAACCTTCGTTCAAGAGCTTGGACACATTTGTTGGTTGAAATTGTAAAATAGATATAAAACATGGCTAAACGAAATTATTTAGAATCCAATGCTAAATCACGTTATACATGAATTTAGAAAATGCAAATAAATTCGCCTAATTTTCTTTTCATTAAGCTTCAAGAAACAACATTTATGCCATGTGTGTTTGCCGCCTCCTGTAGCCTCTCCCGACTCCTCAGAGCCTAGTGCGGCTCCGCACCAAGTGAGCTGTGAAGCCGTCTCCGCCTCCGGCCTCATGGTGACCTGGTCTCCGCCTCCGCCTCCTCACGCCAACGGAGTCGTGATCAGCTACAGGCTCACGTACAAGCCCATTGTTGATGGTGGGTGCTTAGGCTTGACGAACACTCAACTGCATTTTGTACGCTGAACTTGTGCGAGTGGATGTTAGGTTGCACCATATGGATCAGGTAAGAGGAAAAAGATCGAATTCCAAAGGGCCGTTGATGGCAAATTGAACTTCTGACAGAGGATAGATTGTATTGCATGCGTCAGGTATAGTAAAAAAACACATTGAAATCAAAAGCACGGTAGTTTACCTATTAAAATTTTAATAGTTGATAGATTATACCTCATAGATCAAGTCATCTAAAACGATGAGTTTAAAATTTTAGGAAATCCTTGATAGAGCAGCGATAAGCTCGTCGCTTGTTGACGAAAAACACGTAATCTGATGTTCAAATTGAAATAACGTCGAAATTAGATCTCGGCTGAGTTGTGGGTAAGTATAAAAGGCGCAGCGAAGAAAACATAACAATAGTCATTCATAATTGATTGTATGGCCCCACCGTGATTCATTATGAAACTAACTTACCCTGACACGTTTCTACGAAATCGTTCTCAGTATGTTTCTTACGTCGTAAAGGGATACGATTACCTTTCCGTATTTGTAAATTGCGTTTCCCAAAATACTCTTCTTTTTTTTATGTCATTCAGACCATTGTATTAAACACAAAGCTCTCCGTGATTATTGTTCACAACCGCCAGAGGTCATGGGATGGGGCTTAGGGAAAGGTTTATCTATCCATGCTATGGGTTCTGGCACGCTCGAGGGGCACTGTTAGGTTACCTCAGCTGTAGATAGGCTTGAGGGACTTCTATTTTTCGTGCCCAGTTTGCGTCTTTAAATTTTCAGATCTTCTTTGCTACCACTTCTTTGTCATTTCTTCCTCTCCATTCTTCACGTACAATTTTTATGTGCTGGTAATCCTGTGTGGGAACACGCCTTGTGAAGAAATTTCTGGTTCCCTATAGTCAATACTAAATGCCCCATCTCTTCTCTTTCTTTGGATAACATTTCAAGAGGACATGTAGTTTTAAACTAACTAAAAATTTAACCTGTTGTCGCTCACATTGCCGGTTTCCTTCTAGATATCGTGAGGATTTCTACCATGTTAATCGCTCAGCAATTTATTGCGAACACTTCTTAGAAGCCCTTTTCTTGTTTGACAACGACTTTAGACATTTCTTGCCGTCTTGGCAGTTCTTGCTACCTTGACAGTTCTTGCCGCCTTGACAGTTCTTGCCGCCTTGACAGTTCTTGCCGCCATCAAGGACGGAAGTTTCGACCCCGAGCATCTCACCGCCCTGGGAGGGGTGGGGGGAGAGGCGCGAGTGGGGGCTGTGGGTGCCCCCTCAACGCTGGGGTCTCTGGCAGGTGCGGATTTTAACTGTTTTAGAGTCGAAATTTTTATTTTTCACGCTTAAAATTACGTCAACGAACAGGCGTGCCTCGATTGTACGTAAGCGATGGGTTCTCGATGGCTAAAATACGGACATGACTTAATGTTCCCTGTTCAATTGATGCAAACAAAAAGGTGTACCTTGATTGAATATAATAGATTTCCCATTTCAAAATATTTGGTCATGGTTTCATTTCTGTATTCAATTAATTTAAAGGTAATGGAGTTTTAATGTTCTAATGGCTCATCGTATACGTAAATGTTCATCAATAGAAGAAGCATAATTATTGTTTTGATTGGATAAGTTAAAGTAAAAGTGTTTTCTTTTGCATGAGGAATTTTGTTTACCGACATTTCAATTTTGAAACATTTACTTTGAAATTTCTCTGTTTAATTTTACTAGTAGATCCAGTCGTGCAAATGTAAGCCAGCACAGAACGAGGCGTTCTGTATAAAAAGTGAACATCACAATCCCTTAATATATGAGTGCTCTTTTCTACAAAGTTGCTGTATGTGAATACCGCAAGAAAAAAAAAACGATTCGTCTTAAAAGGACCATTTCACCAGACTGCAACAAATTGTTCGCATTGAAGACACCTGCATTTTTACGAGAAAAATAATTCAGGTGTTATAGAGTTAACATGTGGTATCCCGTGCACCACGCCTGAAGTGTTGACCACGACAGGGACGGTGGTCGTGGCAGAGGGACTGGCCACCAAGCTGTCCAAGTTGAGGTCGTACACCCGCTACAGCGTCGCCGTCGCTGCCACCACCGTCGTGGGAGAGGGGCCTCCCAGCCAACCCGTCTTCTGCACCACGCTCGAGGACCGTGAGTTGAATCACGTGTGCCCAGTCCAACTTTAAGCAAATAACTATCAATGTTTCCACGAACAGTTTCCGTACCATCATTCAACAAAGAGCGGGTAAATCTGAACAGGGTGCGTAACAATTTTTAAGTCTCCTCTTCGAAAGAAAGAAGCTTGATAAATCCCATCACCATTGATGTTCCGTACATTGTTACATTTTCATTGTCTTATAACTACTGACGCGTGAGGGATGTGGGACTTGCAGCTTCTTTTTCCATAGGAAGCACTGTGTGGTTTTGTGAAAATCAGTTGGCTCCTACTGGGAATCGAACTCTTACTTCCCAGCTGTGAGCGTAACACGGCATGCAGTGCGTCATACGGCCACAAAATAGGTGAAAGTAGCGGAAGCCTGGAAGCTGAAATAATGGGTCACTTACACGAACTTTTCCTCTACTCCGTAGCATATAGAATCAACTATAGCTGAGGTTTGACGGTCAAAATTATAGATGATTATTGATAATCCGACGAAAATATTAGATTGTGTGGGGACTCGGTGGTCTACACTTAGCGCTTGATGGCCAAGAGCACCGTGCTTACGAAAAAAACTATACAACAACTTTCGATTTTAAGAAAATTTGAATACGAGTATTTGTGTTGCTGTATTTCTCGTACCTCGTCTATTTATCATGATCGGAGCTAAGCTGTTAATGGTTTGTCGGCATCGAGGTTTACAATTCCATTAATATTTCGAGGGGATGTGCAGGTGAACCTATTGTAACTTAGCCCCATTTTTACTTGACTCCGACATAGTGTTGATTTTAGCTCTTTTTAATTGTTTCTGGTTATCTACAATCTGCCACCACGAACTAGTCTCGGAACTAGTACTTTCAGTGAACTACTAGTAATGGTTTCCCGAAGCACCTACAGAGAGCGCTAGAATCAACACTAAGCGTGAGGTATGTACGTATGCATAGGGTCCAAAATACAGCAGGGTTTTTTTCCTTTGAGAATGCAACTTATTGACTCCGTTGATATGCCGTGATGAAGTACACTTTATTTCATCTGCTTTTGCGCACACAAAAGTCATACGTACGAAACGGCGTGAAAACCCCACATTTTAGAAGCACTTTACGTGTAACTCAGAGTTACTGCAGTCAATACTTCTCAGGACCCTCAGCACCGAGGCGAATCAAGGCGGTTGTGGCGGGGCCGTCGAGCGTGATGACGTCATGGCGGCCTCCCGCCAACCTCAACGGTCGCCTCACCCACTACAGTGTCCACTGGACCTCAGTCGGGGCCCCACTGGACCGCAACCTCCGTAACCTCGACCCCAACACCCACCACCTGCTCCTCGAGAACCTCAACCCAGGCAGCATCGAGGTTTGGTACTTGCGTGTTCTTTATTTATTGTTGTCCCAGAACAAGAGCTGTTTTTTAAGACCTGCCCGAGCGAAAAATCAACCTATCCGGTGACTGAAGGTGAAAGTAGCAGAGTAGCGGAAGTATGGAAAAATGAAAACAACAATTGCCTCTGTTTTTAAAAATCGGGAAAGTTCCAAATCCTAAGTCCAAATAAAAATCGGAGCAGTACAACCCAAGGAATGGTCGATTTTGTTTATTTTACCTGTCATCCAAGGACTAGCAGAAACGATGCTGCTTCTGTAGATTCGTTGTATGCATCTGAGCTCTTTTTGAAATCGTTGTCTTCTTCAACCCTGGGCTACATAATCAACGGCACATGCTTCGTTGGAAGGACCTGAAACAGTGCGAGAAATTTTTTAAATCTCTGCCAAATTCCTTTATTTTGGGGTTGGTTTTTCGCTCCGGCAGGTTTTGACATCTTGTGGACCCTAAAATGATATTTTGGGATATTTTACTTTGCGCCTTTGCCTAACATATTTTGACATTTAATCATTATTTGGATGAAAATTTGAAAACCAGTCATCACTCCTTTCTATGACAACACTAAAATATTTATAGATATCCATCGTCTGTTTGAATCGTGCAAAGAATTCCAATTTGAAAATTCACATCAGGGAAGACTCAAATTTCCTTCCATTCACTGACGGATCCTCAACGATTCACAAGTTCAAATAGTTTTTTCTAGGCTTGCTAATAAACGGAGTTGTTTCAGATTCGTTAATTAAGGTATTCAAGGTAATAGATCTGCTGCAGATTCGTCAACAGATGGCAGTGTTGCAGATTTGTTAACAAATGACGCTGTTGTAGATTTGTTAACAAATGACGCTGTTGTAGATTTGTTAACAAATGATGCTGTTGTAGATTTGTTAACAAATTGCACGGTTGCAGATGTATTAACAAATTGTACGGTTGCAGATATATTAACAAATTGCACTAATGCAGATATATTAACAAATTGCACGGTTGCAGATGTATTAACAAGTAGCGCCTTTGCAGGTGTGGGTGGCGGCACACACGAGCGTGGGACGTGGGGCCGACAGCGCTCACCTGGTGGTGACTCCAACACAAAAAGGTGGGGGGACTCTCGAGCGCGGGCTGCGAGACCTTTGAAAGTCGAATATTTTCAAATGTATTTTATGTGTGAGCTGCTTGCTTTCATTTTTCAACATGAATACAGCCAGATACGTTAAGCTGTGTTGAGAAATGTGAGATAATATTTGTCGGTGAGCCAGAGACAGTCCTCAAGAAAAGAGCCGCCAGATTTAGCTCCTATGCTGCAGGTTGCCGACCTCTGATCTAGAGCCTCCAGAGCTCTACGTTCTTAGGAGGCGTTTGTTGTTTTCTATCTCGTTCATAATTCAGCTAAGTTGATCCAATCCTTTTTTGAAAAAATCAAATAGCGCATTCTTCCGTATAATTTATTGAATAAAAGGTAGTGGGCAAATTGACGAAAGTTTTCTTTCATTTAAAGGTCCGAATTATTAATTTTGAAATGGTGGCACAGGGCCTGGTACGCCCATGAGTGCCCATTACGGTTAATTAGGACTAGAAGCTGCTACTACGTATTAGCTCGAACTACCTAGAGACAAAAACTAGGATAAGCTCAAATGACAAAAAAAAACCTTCTACAAGGGGAGCCACGATAAATTAGCATGACTCACCAACTGCTCATGATTAGTCAGCGGATGTTTAAGCTGAGAAATATGTCGAAAGCTCTGCTCCGCAAGTGAAAGTCGTGACCAGAGTTCCCTTCACAGTCGCTGCTGGCATCTGGTCGGTGGGGGGACCGCTGGCCGTGCCCTGGAAGCAGGACGTGACCCTACCCTGCAAGGTGGTGGGCGACCCGCCACTTCGCGTCGTGTGGACCTACGGCGACCGCAGCGTGTCGCAAGACAGGTAAAGAACACTGTCGTTTGGAGTGGTTTTTATTTCATATTTAAAATGTGAAATTTTTGCTTGTTTGGTTCCATGACCTCTGTGTGGTCTACAAGGCTGTGGGAGATCCTCGCTCTCGCCTGGTGTAGAAATGGCGACTACAGCTTGTCGGATGACAGGTATTGCGCATTGGGTAGAAGTGGTGTTTATTTGATGCCAAAAATCGGAAATGTTTTCTTGTTTGATTTTTTGCTCATCTTGTGGACGTGAAATATTCGTTAATAGTATAAGAGCTCGTACTGTGGATGTTAGGAGACAAAGAATCCTGATATTTTTGAAAAACTCATCAAATAATTGCTTCCTTATATCATGATAGTTATATTTATGTTGTTAAGAGAATTAAACACCCAATCTATTTATATCATTTGTCAACTGTGAACCCACGGGTCTAGTTGATACTCAGCAGTGACTCATCAGACTAGTATTCTTATCAAATGTACTCAAGCAAACATATTTTCACTTGCAAAGATATGTTTTGCTATTGGAATTCTTTACTTTCCGAGAGAAGTGTTAGGTGCAATATCCTTGTTCATTAATACTAAAGTTTCAAGTAACAAGTTTGCACACGTGATCAGTTGCACTTGAATATTTGTGAATCCCCATTCAGTTTTAGAGAACAATTTTGAAAATTCAATTCTATTTTCATTTGTTCGTATAGTGCTTAATGGGACTCCGAGCCGCGAGTGAATAGAGTTTGATAAGCGTCGCATGCACATTCAAGTTCACAGCATAATGATATAATGATCATAAGTTAGATTTATGTTCAATGGCTTGATAAAAGAGTGTGGACGGCTGCAAAGCAGAGAAAGAGAAGGCTAAAATTATAATTTTCTTCTCCCAGAGCACAAACGTGTGTAACAAGTTTTTCCTATTAAATAGCGTGAATGCCGTAGTGTGTATTTCGCGCATATGTTTTGATACTCATTCGTTCCCAGTCGTTTATCATTTCCCTGAAGCTGAATATCTGTAGTCTTTGAACATATGTAATTGACAGTGGCACTTATTAGTTCGAGTTTATTTATTTCAAATGAATTAAACGACCGATTTTGATACCTACAAACAAAAACAATCAGCGGTCCCGCTAATTCATGCAGATACATTAATTTGAAAAGACTGAACAACAGGTTTTCATACTTTTCAATAAATACAATAAGAATTGAGTGTACATTGTTTACCTTTTTTAATATAAGTGATAGAACAATTTTTTGTGCCTTTGATACTATTGCAATCAAAAATGACTAAGTGGTCCAAACTTATTAATGTCAAATTATTGAAACGTATTTTTTCGGGCCTTTAAAACTAATACAATCAAAATTGACAATAATGCGTTCAATCATTTTACCTTCGAACAATTGAGAATATTTTTCGAATTCCATCAGCTGTGACCCCTATTCCTTCAAAGTCATTCATTTATTCCTTCAAAGGCACTCACTTATTCCTTCATGTCCCTCATTTATTCCTTCATGTCCCTCATTTAT
>VOMN01001835.1:0-13586 GCA_014899125.1 Orchestia grillus
CTTTGATGGAACTGTAGATCACTCCTCCCCAAACTAGATGGAATAAACTGCACTATATCAGAGTTAAATTATGAATTCGGTATTTCATGCTTTACCGAAAATTGGCTTGATGCCATATCAAAAGATATGGCAAATATAAATAATTTCTCCTAGTACCATTCTCTACGAACTAATGGCAAACGGGGTGGTGGAGTGAGTGTTTCGAATAAATTTAAAGCAAAAAATATTCCGGAAGCAACAGTTAATTTAAATGATATTGAAACCCTGTCCATAGTCAAGTGGTAAGTTCATATTTATGGTGAAATAAAAAAAATGGTCCCATAAACTCAACGAAACAGCGCTTTGTAGTTGATGCAATAGCGCTCTGCAAAGTGGCTGAATAAAATGTTCAAAAATAATTTAAAATTGTAGTAACAGAGCAAAAGATGTGAGGGGGTTTTACAAATTTCAGTGGTTGATTGTCATTTGAAACTGTGGCGGCTCGACAAAGATGGAACATTCATGTTATTCCAATTTTTAAGCGTCTCTTTCAGCATGTGGTAATTCCACCAAATCAAACATGCAATAGTAATTTTTTCGTGAAAGCTAATCCAACCAGCGCTATCGCTTTGACGGACAGTTTCATTAACTACACAGGCGCAGACTCAGCTCAGCTTCCCAATGAGGAGTCTTCTAGAGGCTCAAAGAAGCCCTAGAAAAATTCTTCAAATTTTCATCTCTTCTGCTCGTGTTCCGAGAGGTCTCCTTGTTGGTCTCAGAGCCGGATCTCCGTCGTCAAGTCAGGCGGCAAAAAGGCTTTAATATCAAGCCAGATGGAAGCTCTTCAGAAAATTTTTACGAACATTAAATTGAAACAGTTCAGTCTTCTCAGAGCGGATAGGCTTTACGGTCGAAAAAAGTGTTGTACAAGACTTGTAATTTGCTTCTGATTTGGTTTCTACTTCGTTAATTTTTATCCCAAATTCGAGTTCATTATTGAAGAAGTCTGAGTTCAAGGCCTACCCTTGTTCCTTATTTTGAGTGTTTTTTAGAAATCTCATTTAGGTGATTAAAAAGTGCCCAGTTTAATTCGAACGTATTTCACATGATCTGTGCTGACTCATCCATACACTTTTAAGGACTTTCATATTTACTTCTACTCACTCCAGAGGACAGTAAAAAATAGGTGCTCTTGTATGAAGTTATCAAGATGTAATAAAAACCTTCAATTTTCTGGAGCAAAAATATCTCTTTAGGTAATTTACGGGAAATTACAACTATTCTGGGTCGTTCGTTTATTCAACCCAAACGCCATTTTAGCGCCAAAGCAACATGTCTTCAGTACACGCAGGAGTCGAAAGCGTACATTTTGCAGGTGGTTATTCGAGAGGCAATCCGGTGACCTATTTCACTCGAACTTCAGAACATTCCTGGCGCGATGAGGTCCTTCCTTCCTGAGGTGCGGTCTTCAATGGGTTCATCCATCACGCGGGCCTCGGCTTCGGCCCGGTGATATGGAGAAAAATTACGCCGCTGCAGATTCCTTTTTCTCCTCCACTATTTCTAGCCTGAATGTTTGGCTGATTAAACGACAAATTTGGATTTTTTTGAGGTAAGTAAAATCTGTTGTATACACATATGTATTCATATATCTACATGTACTTACTTATGTACATCTATCACTCGGGTTATTAGCGCCACAGGACTATCCACTCCCAAGTTAGATTCACTGCAGTGTTGTTACCCTCGATATCTCAAAAATCCACCAACGTAATTACGGAAAATATGTAGGCGGTTACATTTCAAATGAGCACACGATATAAGTACGCAGGTCAACATAGACTTAAATTATCATTAAACAGCAACGTGTGACACGGTTAGAATCCAGCATCGAGTAGTCTGTTTCTTTTTTAATTATTATGTAAATCTTTGAAGAGGGCGAAAGGGGAAACTCTCTCTTGTATCACTTCCAATCATAGTTGGATCAACAGTTGCGCTCACTTCAGCTAAAACTGTGAGACTAGTAAATTTCAGAGGATAGCTACCAGTAATTTGATTATTTGAGACGAACTCAACCGAGGTAACTTGGAGTATCGCAGTCGTACGTCAGGTCTGCTGCCTTAAAGCTCGCTCGGCTACACGCAGTTGTCGCACTGCATCTTTACCCGAATTTTCGTACCAATAACTCCGCGGTGAGACGATCGAGTGCTCGAATTCAAAGTGAATGACAAACACTCATAATTTTTTTAAAGAGCCCCCACCTACAGCCAAATGTTAACGCAATTCTATTGATTTAAATATATTAAACAAACTTTATTGCAGATATCAAAACCAAGGATCTGGTAACAGGTCAAAGAACAAGACTCCGATCCGACCAGAATATCATGAATTAATATTCGTTTTGCTTCAATTAAAGTGCGCCGATAGCTACTCGCACTTGAAATTGGAGAGAAATTGAACAGGTAGACTCACATTCAGTCAAGTGGCAACTTGTTAAGTAATTAATGACTGCAGGGGAGACTTGGAACATTAGTTACCCAAAGCTTTCCAGGGCTCGAAATTAATTGTCAAACTGCTGACGGTTGCTTGATCAGGTTCTTGCGCAGACAGCGTCCTCCCCAAGCCGGGGCTGAGGGGGAAGAGAGGGGAACGAATGGGGGGAACTTTAATTTAAACGTCTATTGTCGGCTAGATTGAAAACAAGTCAAACGCATCATCGTTCAAATCAATAGACGATCAATACGCAGGTCGTGATCTCATTAAAACTAGTCAGACGCAATAACGTTCAAATTAATAGATGGCCAATGTAAAGGGCCTGATCGGATTAAAGGTTGAAAACAGATCTAAAAAATTGCATGCATACTAGTCGTCTAACACGTTACTTGAAGCCCATATTCGGGAGTGATGCATGTTTCAATGGGATTAAAAATACAAAGAACGGTAATATTTCGTAGTGTATTCAATTAAAAATGACAATTAGAAATCGGCGTTACCTAATACTGGGCATCAGAAGAATTTTTTTTTTGGCATTTAAGACCTCACTATTGATGAAGCATTCCAGTTTAACTCCCTCAAATTCTGTGTTACTGCGTTGGGGACGAATGACGGATGAGTTAAAAAAACGACTAACAGAAAATAAATCCCTCGTTCACGAGCAAAATATTCTTAATCATTTGTGTTCATTGAAGCACAGGCATCACACTTTCTCAGAGCAGCTTTCCCTCTACTCACTTGACACGCTGCGCATGTGCTGCTTGTATGTACATTTGAGTTCCTCGCATTTATGTGTTCCTGGTATTTATGCGATCCTTTTATTTAAGTATGCAGTGCTGTAGTAGCACGCGTTATACCACGCTCGCTGTAACTACTCATTAGTTCGAAATTTTAGTTTTCTGCTTTAACATAGTTCATTGGCTCTTACCTGTCCATGGTTGATTTTGAAAAAAAATGACAGACTTCCCTTTACATAGAGCAAGGCTAGCGGATTCTCTGCAGATACGATGATCAGCAATTTGTTCAACAATGAACAATTTAACTCTACCACGAGACTTAAATTATTCACAACTGTTTCTTCTCTTTAACCTTATGGGGTTGGTTTCTCGGAGGGGATATTTGAGTTATTCCTGGCAATCGAAGAAATTCTAATGCCCTCGACACACCTAATCAAGGTTCCATCTTTGCAGCTCATCACGATCCCATCTCCAGAAGTAAATGAAATGATTTCTTGGAACGACAGAAACTCCGCGTCATTAGTTCGGCAGATTAATATTTGAGGAGGAAGTTTTAATTACCTCGAAGATCGGAAGCGGAAAGTCGCCTCTCCAAATGGAGCAAAGTTGACGGGAACATGATCGATAACGGGACTGACCGAGGATGCTGCCTCTCAATTACCTCCTGAATCTCAACGATGGAAGTCGGACGGACATCGTAGCAACGGAAATCTTGCTTTCATCGTTTTCTGGCTCGTGGGTCATACCTCGCTGTCTGATAACACTGAATGCGCTCTGAACGAATGAGCCTGATTCACTGTTGTACAGAGTTTGGTCTTTGTTAAACGATCCCCTCATAACAATGTGTGGTGTTGGCGTGGCATAGAAACGATGAAATAACGACGGAATGACCGTATCAGACCGAGTTTCTCGAGTAAAGTTATATGAAAATTTGGTCACAAAAAATGTATACCACTGAATTTTCCTGCGAAAAATTTGATGTATATTAAAACCTCAAGCCGACGTTCTTTTGAAAATTTTAATATTTATTTCAAATGTTGTCTTCACGTCCTATATGATTTGAAAATGTATTTCTGGAATCAGAAGAAAATCTAGAAAAAGAACTTTTCCTTCACGCTATAGTTAAAAAATTAGAATTAATGGTCTCGGACAATAAGTTCCTTATTCAAAAGTGGACGTTAGGTTCCAGTTTTTCGCTAAAAATTGCTCAATATCGTCCCACATGCCACAGCGCCATTGACTCTGGAGATAAAATCGAAATTACGAACGCGTTTCATGTTTCTTTTGTCCTCTGCTAATTTTACGTTGCAGACGCTGCAGGAGTGACGTGGGACAGTTTTCTCCCTGTGTGTGCAATTTCGGAGAAATTTAAGATAATCGATGAATTTATCTATAGAGCATCTGATCTCCCAAATCATTGAAAAGTTTCAATGACACTCACTAGGTCTGCCTCTGTAGCTGCTGCTAAATTAAAGTTCTGCTGTGGATTCCATTGTTTTATTCCGGAAATTCTCTGTGTTTTCTGCACACCTAATGAATGACTTTGCATTAAATCTGTTACTTATGCACGAGATGCAGCTTTGGGCATGACGAGTATTTTAGAGGAGGAATATCTAAAATTCAGAATTTGAACTTTCACTATAAGACGCTGTGAGAAAATTTGGAAAGGATGTATTGAGATGTTGCAACCTGTTCTAAGAATAAGAATGCTCTCAGAATATCAGTACTGTGCTGCATGCTGTTACCAATTTAGTCTTATCATAGCCGAAAGGGTGGAATAAAATTTCCTTGCAGTTACAGTAATCTTCGTCTTTTCCTGTATCTCGTGGACTACGAGAGGATATCCCGGAGTTATTCAAATTCTTTGCCCTGTTTCTCTAATATTCCTGTATACGTACTAGTGTAGAACCTGTATCATATAGATTAGAGACCAGGAATTGCGCCTTACTGAGGAAATCGTTATCACAAATAGATCTACGATTTTTCAAAATATTTCTTCTCTAAATCTTTAAATTTCTTTAAGTGGTCGATCTATTTTTAACCTATTTTTTAGGTTTCCATACCTTTTTAAGTAATAGATCTACTCTTGATCTAGTCTCTAGATCTTTACATTGCTTCAATTAGTCGATCTGCTTTAGATCAGCGCGACTTCTCGAGAAGAAAATCAGACACGTTACCGAGTCGATATTGAGATCAAACTTCGCTGGCCTACTTGCGGTCACCGTTCGTGGTGAACTTGATAACGCGAACTACATATGTTCCCTGTACGTTTTCATAATGCAATATTCTTTCTTTTACATAGGATGAATGAAAAATTAAACATAGAGCAAACTTTGAAACCTACTACTACCCTTTGTCCCCACGGACACGTGGCACTGCTGGTCTGGAAGTGACGTCATTGCACTCACGTTTAGATCACGCGATGTAAATAGGCCCCTGGAAATGGTTCAACTGCCGTACAATCTAGCTAGGCAAATACTTGTTGCAATAATACCTTGCAATTATTAGACCCACCTGTACAATGCGGAAGCAGAAAGTCTTGCAATAATCCCGAGCGACCGTAATTTTTTCCGACACAAGCACGAGGAACACAAATCGTGGTAATAAGACAGGGGACATTTGGCTGAGCAGGATACGGACAACAAAAGGAGGGCGGCATGCATGGGCTATGGTTTGTGGAGCTGTGGCAGCTTAGGTGCTGCTGCACTCCTGTACTGCTGCACTGCAGCACTGCTGCACTAATGCTCTGCAGTACTGCTGCACTGCTGCATTACTGCTCTGCAGCACTGCTGCACTGCTGTACTACTGCACTGACGCACTGCTGCACGGCTGTACTACTGCCCTGCAGCACTGCTGCACTGCTGTACTACTGCACTGCAGCACTGCTGCACTCCTGTATTCCTGTATTGCTGTAGTATAGAGAAAGACATGTTCTTGCGACACAAATCACCTAAATGCAAGAACGATGGAAAAGACGAGAACATCTTGATCACGTGACCAGTGAGGGACACGAGGGAGTCGGACCAAGAAGGAAGGCAAGTCGAGTTTTTGGTGCACGTCCCACGACTGTCCGGGTGGGGGGGGGTTAGGCCGTCGGGAGCGACTGCCTCTCAAGCCGCACCGCCGCCCCAGTCGGAAATCTCCCTGGAGCATCTATGATTATGTATGATTTAGGAAACCCGAGTATTTTTATGAACTTTTTTTTAAAGGTATTCACGGGACAGAGAAAAATATAACCGGGATGCATGTTTTTCACCCGTGCTTTATAAGCCTTGTTTGGAAGTTCGCGGCCTTGTATACCATTTTAGATTTCTGTTTTATTTTTTTCAGAATTTTGTTGTATACGGACTCGAGCCCGAAACGTCCTGTCCTCTATAGGTGTTTTCCAAGCATAATGTGATAATGTTTTTCCTAACGAAATGATGTTTTATGAATATAACGTAATAAAGTTTTACGTTGAGCAACAATATTTTAGAAGCATAACGTAATAAAGCTTTACTTAGCATAATTATGTTTTACATAACATAACAATGTTTTACAAAACGAAATTGTGTTACATATGCATATCGTGAAATGTCTTATAAAAGGATTTTGCCCTATCCTTATGGCCAATATGGAATTTTGGTCGCAGTCTCGTTCAATGAGCCTGAACTGTTTCTTATTTACCACGTCTTCATTTATTCTAATCTAACAGTCTTTTATTCCTTCATATTTTCGGAGCTCTCGTTTCGTTTTTGCCTCCATGAGTGATTCCTCACTTAAGATCTACTCGGTCTTGATTACTCCTGGAATCCATATAATTTTTTTGGACCGCTGAGGGGGTGAGCGCCGTCTTTCGGTCAACGCTCACATAAAAATGAGTACAAAATTTGGACATTATAAAATACTTTAACGTTGTACATGGAAAAAATACATGCAGGATATATCGGGCGCGAAACGTTCTGTATAGATTTTTTTCCAGTATAACTTGATGTTTTGTAAAGAGATTTTTGCCCTAACGCTTTCATTAAAAATGTACGCATGTGGCGGTGGATGAGTAGGTGCAGGTTTCACACGACCTAGTGTGAATGCTTTCTTTCCCAATAAGTAGGTAAGTAACAAACGAAGTGTGAACTGAAAAATGGGAATTTTTTGTGCATTTAAATTTTTTATTGATGTTTGACTTCGCGTGTTTCACTCACTGACTCGTAAGTTTTTGTAAGTTAAACATTATCAAATCTGCATTAATTTTTAGTTCATCTTCGCAGGTGAATCGGATAAGGTTCATATGTATACCGTTAAAAAAGTATAAATAAATACTACGAGCATAAGCGTTCAGTACAATTAAGTTTGCACTCATGTTGACTTTTACTAAGCCCATTTTGCTTGGAGCTTTATTTGTTTGATGGAACTCCTAAAATATTTTTATACATAAACTAGACTAAAATATCATGAGCCGCTTGGTGATTGTTTTTCCCATAACGAAAAACATTTAGTACTTTTTTAGTACCTCATTACAACATTTTGTTACCTCTCTGATTTTCCAGGCAGGTACACGTTACTGTCCTTCGTTTATACTTCAATTGGTGACCCCGTATAACTTCTCATGCACAGCGTATTCTTCATATTTACTAGTCTTGCAAAACGTATCATTTGCATCTACTAGTCCTGCACAACGTATCATTTGTATCTACTATTCTTATACAATGTATCATTCACATGTACGAGTCTTGTACAATGTATAACATACTTGTAAAGCCTGCTATGATGCTAACCCTAATTGTATAAGCCCATAGTATATTTTTCTTAATTCTCATCTACTGCAGGTTTTAAATTTGTCACGCAATAAAAGTGTACTACAACTTATTCACTGAACATTCATTGTTTCTAATCAACCAGTTTTTAACTCCTCCTCACTCACCAATTCTTCGTTGCCTTCCATCAACAAGTAATTTCTCATTGATCTTCTACCCAGTTTTCATTACTCATAAAATCCTTTGTATTTGTGGACTGCCAAGTCATTATGGAAGATGGTAGCCGTTATTGGTCTCCCTGACGCAGAGGCATGTCACAAAAGAAGCAAAGTTTTTATTCTGCTTTATTATTTGCAATGATGTTTACACGAAGGTGGGCGACTTTTGTTACGACGCTTCATATCCTCTCACCAGAACCACTTCTTCGTCCTGGATTTTGTTCTTCAAAGTTTGAAAAAATTGAACACCTGTTGTTGAGCTGCAAGGGCTCGACCTCGTACCACAATTACGAAAAAAGAGACGAAATAAAAAAGAGAAAAGAAGAAACAAAGCAACTATGACTGCAACGTCAGATACTTCTAAACGTTTACGGAATTAATGTCAGTACAAGCGAGAAGTGTATTGATTGTGTGACAAGGCAGTCGAGAACGCATCTGCATTTTCAAACAGTGTTGATATAACCAGGAACAAAAATTAATTTATTTCCATCACTAGCGCCTTCCTACGGCGAAAGAATGTATTCGGGGAAGAAAGCCTGTGCTCCTCAAACATTCTACTTGCTACCAGCTTACTGGCTTAGGATATAATTTTTTAATATGGCTGGATGAGACTCACTTATGTGCTTCAACACGCAAGCTACGCATTGTGATTTTGCTATGATGATTCAATTTTTCCCAGTTAAGAGCGTTATTCAAAGATTTTTCAGTACAGTTTATTGTACTAATTAGACTCAAAGTTATTTCATTTCTCCATTACTTTGGAAATTTCGATATTTTTGCACTTGAAAGTTACGAATGTGTGAGGTAAAAAATGAAGTCTTTAGGTTGCTCACTCTCCTCGATTCAGCCAAGAGAGACTCGAATAAAACATGACAAAATTTCCCAATAATTGAGGGTCAAATAGACCGGGGGGGGGGGAANTCAGAACTGATGCTGCCTTGAAATTAACAATGGTGTAAAAGAGCAGGGCGATGGTTTGTAAGCCTGATGAAGGGAGCCTGAGGCCTTCACGAACCACTCAATTATTTTCAAATATATCATGAGACTAAAAATTAGGTGATTTTTACAAAAAAATTGCGTAATAATTTACATAAAATGTTATTTTTTGTGAAGGCATCATACAACAAAAAATTTCAAAAGAACAACATATACAAACGTGTAAAACGTAGATGTATTTTCAATCTGTGTACAAGGAAATCCTGTGATAAAATGTTTTCGGTTCATTTCATTCGAATATCAGTGAAGTAGGAGCTGAACAATTATGAAGAAATTTCCATGTTCTTGTCGCTGCAAGTGAGTTAAATATATGTTGTTAAGGATTACTTAGTTACGATGTATCCCAAGCATATAACCATAAAATCTGTTTACATAATGTTACGCGGTATGATATATGATATTAAATTGTGATCATTGGAGTTTTGCTTCCCAAAATGCTTGCAAGCTGCTCAGAAACCACACTCCTGACCTTTATTCCTGATGCTATTAATTAACCTACTCAAGCGTTGAATAAAAACGAAGCGTTGCAATTTTTTGCATCAGTAGTCGCTCTTGATTTTCAAAGATTTGATAATTATAATAAAAGAGAAAGAAAAAAAGGAAATATCATTATACAAATTCAAATGACGTACAAATTAAGAATCAGACGTTAGAAATTAGAAAACGGTGAGAAAAATAAAACGATAAAGGAAAGAAAATTGGGAGCGCCTGGACAAACGGGTGAAAAATGAAACAAAATTCCCGTAGAGTTTTACATAGAGACGCTGAGAACGAAATTGGATCAAAATATGTAAATTTCCAAAAAATTACGTTCAAAAGACCGAGGACGTCAGTGAAAGAGGGAATACAACGGTCATAAGTTGCACCGCAGAAACCATTGCGTCTCAGATCTACGCTGCCATACGTTCATGAGCCAAAGTCACTCGGTCTTACCGTCTAAAGAACTTCCATCCTGAAATTGACAACAGGACGATCCTTGATAATCCTACGCGACATTAGAGCAAATGGGAACGATAATTGCAGGATACACTGACGAGGGAGCTGGAGGCTTAGCTTGGATTGCCTAGAGCTCATTTCGAAGATTACAGCTCCTCGTGGCCTCGGTCAAACCTGAAGTCGAGTGGACAACACTGCGACACTTTTGATTTACATTCAATCGAAATGTTTCGTTTAATACAACGGAATCATAGTCAGCAGCATTGTAACTTCGAATTTAATTTTGCGTAAGCTATTTAGCTTCGATAGAGAGAGGATTTGAGTCGAGGAACAGGTTTTTATTTTGCAAAACAAAATTTCTAGTTGAATATGCCGTACAAAACCAAGGGAAAGTTCGATGGTGTCACACTGTGGAGGCGAGAAAGAGTGAAGTAATAGCTCTTTTTTTTGCACGCACGCACGGTGAAATGGCAGATAATCTCCGGCCGATGATCTCTCCAGCTCCAATTATGCAGGGTTATCTTGCTGTGATAACACTTATGTTTCAGTGCTTTTTGATACATGTACTTGTTCGTTTTTTCTCATTTGATTTTAAATTTTGATATTTTTGAAGAGAATGTTTGAGAGGGTGGAGAAGGGCGGAGAAGCAACAGTAACGTTGCAGAGAACATCAAACGAACGAAGTTTCTATTCCTGGATGTCGAAGAACGGCATCTCATCTGTTGCTGTGTGTGCACCACGAAAAATACTCTGTCGCTCGAAAGTAAGTTTTGCGAGTACCAATTGACGAGACTTAAAATAGATTCAAAAGGCATCGGAAAGCATAAGCTGAAAATTTATGAGCTTGCATGGTTTAACAAATCTAGGAAACACTCGCTGAATGGATTATTTTCAACGTTAATTTGAATTTAAATTAAAATTTTCAATGGAATTTATCTCACTCAGTTCATTATGGCAAGATTTAATGCTACGGAGGATCAAGCGCGACATCGGAAATAACACGCAAATTTCTAGAAACGTTAGACTGCAGGACGGAAAGTTGCAGCTGCTCTTTGAAATCGCTGAGCAAAATTCTATAAATTTTCCATCAATGCACCTAACGACAGATTCCAGACGCTTACGTGGAACATCGATGTCATTTTTCATTCCTAATTAAAATAGATTGCAAATCAGATAAGATCAATGGTTTTAACATGAAATTACCAAATGCTCTGACCAGTACTAGTATAGTTTTACCTTAGTACATAGAACACATCTATGTTCCATGGTTATTGAAATGTGTTTCAAGACTATGCTTTTTCATCTTCCCGAAGCGAGTCGTAAATCATTTTCAGCAAAATTCTCAATTCTTCCATGTTAGGAGAAATTCCTAGGAAATATTTTGAATATTGTAACTTCTCGTAATGCAAAAGTTTGAAATTGATCAAGATTTTTAGCTTCTGTGACATTCAGTGACATTCAGACGTCCAATCTGTGATGGGAAGCATCCTTTGTTGAATATCCCGTTCAGTCATATGCAGATAAATTTTAAGCATCACGATTCTTCATAGCAGAGCCTATTCAGTACCGTGAAAATTCATACGTCACGCAACACTTTGAGCGCTACAGGGACGCTTTTTTTCAGCTTAGTTTCTATTTGACAAGTTAAATTGACCAAATCGTGAACAAATTTGTAAAACTAACTACATGTATATGCCCTGGTCTCAGAGGGTTGAGATATTTGCCGAAGGCGCACGAGATAGGCATCGTGCGCATCCGTTTACGTCTCATCTTTGATCAAATCCCCTCAAGCACACGCCTCCTCTCCAGTCCCGATGCACGGCTGCCTCAGATGAGCTGCACACAGTCAAGAGCTCAACAGTAATTAATGACAAGGCACATTGATGCTCATGGAGAAGCTCTTCGGGAGGCCTGGTCGATCAGTCGGAGAAAAGTTTGCTTTCGTAATTGGAATTTGAGGAGTGAGATGGAATAGCATTTGCTTTCATGATTGCGCTTTGGTCTTCAATGGTGCACGCTCCGTCATCTTGAAGGTAAATGAAGTGCGTTGAAAAATAAATGTCCAAGTTGCGCGATCATCGTTCCGTTTGAAAATCAGCTGCCTTGAAAGTGCACCGCAAACGTTGCGAGAGTGGAAAGGAAATCGAGCCACCTGAGGGCAATGAGAATATTGGCTAATGCGATCATCTAATTGAACACACATGTTAATTCTATTTCATTGGCAGCGTTTCGGCTAGCTATTTTATACCTGCGTTAATTCTCTTTTGCATAGTTTATGAGGGTGGCAATCACATTATTCTTATGATGACCCCAAAAACTGTACGCAGTTTTGTCATTAAAAATTAACTGTAATTCGAGAATATTATCTGTAATTTCAAAGCATCTCCGCAAAAATTTGATATGAATGAGTAAAACTTGAAAGCATGCATAGTTTGGCACCTATTTCATAATTTCTCCAACGTTCATTTCTTTAACAGAAAATTGACTTAATTTTCGCAGACTACACAGTGCTGGCTGCAATCGTAAATTATACTGACTCTCGCAAACTATGATTCAATAAATTTCGTCAGGTGCATTTGAAAATTGAATTACAAAGTATTCAAAACCTTTTGGTACAAACTATGACAATTGGTATGAAAAACCGACTTTTTCAGGCATGAGTCTAACTTCAAACATTTATCGTTTTCGACATACCGAAACCTAAGGCTGTACGAGTATCTAGACCACACTTTTTCCAACCGATAAATAGGACGCTTTGGGCCAGTGCCGTGGCCAGCGAGGTCTCCAGATTTGACACCTTTGAACTTTTACCTCAGGAGCCACATGAAGAATTTAATTTATGAAATCCCAGTGAACACGGGAACGGATCTTGCAGGAAGGATAACTGACGCTGCACGGCTCATTACAGATGATCCATGAGAGTTTTAACGTGTCTGGGAATTTTTTCTGAGTACGTACCAAACATGTACTGACGCAGAAGGCCAACATTTTGAACACTTATTATAATTATAATTCCGTGATAAAGTTCACATAATCAATAAGCTTTTCCATCACCTCCGACTTTAGGGACTGCCCCCACCGTAGTAAGATTTACTCCACTTAACTTTGAGATTCAGTTTCTCGAAAACGATGAGTTTTTTATATCCACCATCAAAGTTTGCTCAATTATTTTTCGAACAACTTGTACATATAAGCTCAGATTTATTTTTAAGTCTCTAGATAATGGCTACGAGGCGCCTCTAAATTGGATAAAGTTTTTCATAGAGAGGAGCAAAATCGAAGGCTGGAAAAAACAACAAAATTAGGAGATAGACAATATCGACTATGAGCACTGAATGCCTATTGATAAGTTCAAGCGTGTAATACATATTTGGTATTTACCGTTAGTGAAATTTTTATCATAGAAAATGCAAATTTATTTTCAAATGCAATTTGACATACATGAGAACATTGTCATCTAAGAAATGCTTCTTAGCTTATCAATCTTAGTAATT
>VOMN01001837.1:0-10687 GCA_014899125.1 Orchestia grillus
ACACGTTCCACCTGTGGGGGTCCCACGTTAGCAACGTTACACTAGTGAGGATCACATGTTACGCTCGGAAAAAAATTACCAAATGAGATAGAAGTCTACATATTGAATCACTAAATTAGTGGTACAGCAGTTAGGACTAATTTCACACTCACTAAGCAAATGGCACTAACACCCGACACCATCTGCTCACAATTCTCTTTCGGAGACATAATGGTCCTGTGAACAGAAGGCAGAAATGGAGATACAAACACCCGTCCATGGAGTTGGCAGCACGACACACCGGCCTCCCCGCACACGGGGAACACAAAAGTAGACACAAAACCTAGCAACCTAACTTTGGATTCTTTGGAAGAAGTTCGGGCTCCCCCACCCGGGCCACAATGATGTGCCTTGTTTTAGGAATACACAGTTAGATCTTCTTTTCCCAAGGGAAGCAGTTCAACCGAGAGTTTTTGATGGGGCGACAAACACGCTGCCACTAGCACAACGGAACTTCTAAACCCACTACAGAATCGTGCTGTACACGGTACTCTTCCTCAATAGATCAGACCTAAAGTCCCGTACAATGGTGACGTGGTGAAAGTGGGTTGGTCGTGGTAAAAAAAACTTAAAAGTATGAACGGGTGAAATGAAATCTTTTCCTCTTTACTTCTTTTGTCGCAAGTAACCCACAGTCACTACGTGTCACCAATTTAACATTTGATTTGATTTATTGAGAGATGTTTTGTATCCTGCGAGTTTGTTATTAACAATTAACAGGGCAAATGGATGGCACTAAGACACACACAGATGCACTGAGACGCAAGCATGATCCCCACACTCACCTCAACTCCCTCCTCGTCTCACTGGAACTCGTCGTCAGAACTGAGCAACATGGTCTTCTCGTTGTAGGCCGTCTTGCCGGTGGTGGGCGGGGCTCCGGCACCCGCACCCGCTCCACCAACCCCGTTGCTGCCCCCACTGTGGTACCCGCCGCCTGCAACGCCACCATTAGTCGACGCGTGTGAGGCTGGCCTTGTGACGTCATCGGTATCGTACGTCGACACGGCAGTGTGGCCTGAGCCGCGAGTGCCTCCTGTGGGAGCGAATGTTGTTGTACATCGTGTCGGCAGCGAATGTAGTGAATGGCTAGGCCAAAGCTTTCATTACTTCACTAGGGTGATGATAAAAGTTACTGACATTACTTCATCGAAGCGCGTTGCATCTACAGAAAACCTATAACCCTTCAATAATTCGAATTTTTCAAAAATGTGGATTAATCTAGAGACCAGGCATCGGTCGAACAATTTGGATACCGTCCGGATAGTACGGAAAAATCCAGATTCTCATACTTAACCGATTAGGTTCGGTGAAAAATGTGTACGGCAAGCAACGTAAATTAAAATAATATTTCTTTTGTGCTGAATGATTGTTCATCTTTTTTTGCAGGAATCCAAATGTATCTTATTAATTTTACTAAGGTTATTTTATCAATACACGCGTGTTTACAAATAACCGCTAAAATCGTGCCCCCACACCGTCCGGAACTTTAACCGTATACTGTACTTGCACAGGACCAATGTCAGACCTAGTGGGACCCCTACTTAACTAGGACGAATGCGGCCTAGCATACAAAGGGTGGACATCCAAACCCGCCAAAGAAAGCTAACTTGGCAAATGAATGCTGTGCCTTGAGTAGGAAATATGCGTTAAAGTTTCCTACAAGTGAAGGACCTCACAGAACGCAGGAGCCAAAGTATTCTGATTATTGGATTTTTTGAATCAGCAAAGAAAGGGATAGAAAGAGGTACACGTGATCGAGCCAAAATAAAGCAACGTGAATAACAGAACTTGCTCACAAAAAACATACATGAAGTACGAAATAAATAGACCGAACTTAAATCCTCACCACGAAATGAAAATATTGAGCTAACTCCTAAGCACAAAATGAATAGGTCAGTAAAACTCCTAGACAAGAAGCAAGGTCGATGAGACAGTAAGGTGGAAGTGAGTCAGAATACCCCAACAGGGACCCTATACCGACCAAATACTTCGCAATAAGCTGCGCTAACTTTGTACGAAACATTAGCTTTAGCCTTGTGTATATATGTAACAAGGCAGCATTTAGTTTTGCACGAAACACAAGCTTCAGCCTAATGTATATATATATATATGCAATACGGCTGCATTTAATTTTGTACGAAATGCTTGCTGCAGCCTAACGCAAGAAGGATTTGCAGTACACACGGACGGTAAAGGGTACAGAGAGGGTTCAATACTGTACGAATAGCGCAGGACCGCACAAGTTGTTACTAGGAAGTGAAGTGCAGGGGATAGGGTAAATCAAAAGAAAAAGTAACTCGAGAGGCAACATTGAAAACGTTGTAGACTTTGAGAATAAATTGAAGCTGAAGAAGCAGCAGGTGTCACATTGTTAAAAATCGTCACAGAAGCCACATAGACAATCAACATATTATTATTATTAACAGCTTGGACACTGGCACCCGACTGCACCAAATCAGAATTACAGGGAACACCGTCCTCTCACATTTCCGTGCAAGACAAAAATCAGGATACAAAAGGCTTCAATCGCACATAAACCGCCCTACAGCGTCTAGTAAAGAAATCGTTGCAATTTCATACTTGAGCAAATAACGTTCACCGTCTGTTTGTTTTACACTTCAAAAAAACCCAACTATGTTGCAAACGTAAACCCATTAGTAATTTTTTACTTCGCATGAGAAATTCGGCAGTTATCTGATAGCATTCAGGCGTCTGACGGGATGACCCGTTTGAACAAAGAAATAAGAAGTCTCGCTACAACCAAGACGGCAAAGGAATAAGAAGTCTCGCTACAACCGACACGACAAAGAAATAAGAAGTCTCGCTACAACCGACACGACAAAGAAATAAGAAGTCTCGCTACAACCGACACGACAAAGAAATATGAAGTCTCGCTACAACCGACACGACAAAGAGATATGAAGTCTCGCTACAACCGACACAGCAAAAAACACAAGCCGCCACTTCCGTTAAGACGAGCTCTGCATGCCATTAATTCGTTCAAAATCAGGCGAGGATAAGAGTTACTGGATAAAAAATCGAACAAAATCTAAGGCGTACAAGAACGAAGGGGGGCCTTTTACCTTACAATTTTAGTGCCCAAGAAACCGTCACTTACTGTAAAACGGTTGGTACGTCGCGTCGTACGAGTACTTATTTATCCCAGTCTAACTTTCCTGCTGGGTCATCTATACCTATCTTAAGTTTTGGCCGCCCAAGCGCAGCTTCTCAGTAAGATGGTAGTTACCGATGGCGCGGCAAAAAATGTTAGACTGAGATTAAGTCTCTCCAGGGGCATTTTCCATAGAAAACTTGTAATTTTGGGACGACTTTATTTGTTCGATGTGTACGAGTAAACCCGGGTATGTGCCGAGAAATCGGGCACTCAGCCATCGATGGGATGCCGAGTAGGTGGGGCACTCGTCATATTCCCATAGTAGTAATAGATGAACTCAGGTCAAGGTATTTGTGAATTTCTACGAAACATTTGCCCAGTTAACTTGTAAGAAGTTCGAAAACACAAGTTGAGCGAAATCGAGGCAATTCGGCGTCGCCAGAAACGGGCGCCTCTAATGCACGTCCGGAAATGTGCCTAATTTTAACAAAATGGTTCGTTCCAGGCTGCTGGTATACTCAGTTTGTGGAAATACCACGCGTGTTCTGGACATGTTACATTAATTAAAGTAAACTCAACATAACTATTACAACAATGATCACCAAATTTGGACATTGATTTGCGATCATCACTGGACAACCAAATGTAGTATTTGACCTTTCATAGGATCACGCTTCATAAAATCATTTGTTTCATTTCTTTTGGATGATATCGATGAAGTCGAGTTGGCAAAACGCAAAAGCGACAACCGCTAAAACTTACTCACACATGGCCTCGGGGGTATTACAGGCTCCAATGGAAACTCGACTGTGGTGTGTCCAGACCCGCATTGCGGCGCCTCGCCTCACATGTGGCGTTGTGGTTGTGGCGTAGTACACCAGGGTTCTATGTACACCAGGGGTTCTTGACCATTTATTGACCTAAAAACCTCACGGTCCAGTTTCATAAGCATGCTGCTGGTTATTCGTAAAACGCTAAATGCAGCCTCGTGGCACATATACCTCAGGTTGCAGCTAGTTTTCCGAACCGAGCGAAATCCAACCTTACCGTAAAAACAATATGGTCGTTGAAGGCTTAAGAACCAGTGGGGTTTAGGGAGTCTTCGAAGATTAGTCAAAATGACACCTAACTTGAAAATATCAGAGATTAGAGTGCATTATACACTTCGATGACACAGTCCTGTTTCAGGTAAGTAGCTGGAGCAAGGATGAGGGCATATCAGTCCATAGGTTCCATCAGATTCTATAAGGGATTTGTCACGCAAAAAAAGAACCCTTGCTCTGACTGAGTCGACTGAGCAGTCACCACAGAAGTCAACATTGGTGTGACTGGCTGCAGTCAGTCACACAAGTCAGTCATGCAGTATTAGTCAGCAGTGTGAGGGCAGTCAAAGAAAAGAGGGCAGTATTAGTCAGCAGTGTGAGGGCAATCACAAGAAAAGAGGGCAGTGTTAATCAGCAGTGTGAGGGCAGTCAAAGAAAAATTACAGTTGACGCTCGCATCAACGGACCGGACCTCGCTCCAACGGACTCGTACAGTTGAGCCTCGCATTAACGGACCTCGTTCCAAAGGACTACAGAACAATTGGGGTGTCTGAATAGGCCCAACTTGGTCGACCTCAGAGCGTGACTCCACACACTACAGCCAGATCTCTCTTTCAGGTATGTGAGGGCTTCAAACATGTATGTGAGGGCTTTAAACATGTATGTGAGGGCTTTAAACATCTCACAACACTGCGATGTTGCCTAGCTATAGTTCCAGCGTTACCGGACCACCTCTCCCCGTTTAGGTCTCTTGATGAGAGCGTCAGCTGTACTAAAAATGAGTGTTCAGAAAAATAAATGTTTCTCCGCCATTCATCTAATGACTATCTCGGCTAGAGCTCTCGTCCAACGATCTTCCTTCGTTCCCCACCTCCGCCACGAGTATTCACCGAAAACCTACGCCTATTAACAGAGTTGGGAATGAGATTCAATAGTGCAACTACTTGTGCGTAGAAAATTAGTGTAAGAAGATGTTTGACTAATAGAGTTTTTAAGACGCGTTAAACTGGAGTACTTTACTAGCGAACTAGACTTCGTGCAAGAGTAATTTAGTATTTATAGATTTCCATAGCACATAATTGAAGCCTGTTTCAAGATTAGTTAATCAAAATTGGTAACTCAGCAGCGCTGTAGGTCAACGCCATGAATCAACAGTGACTAACTTTAGTATAATATTTGCTGAAAATTAACTATTCAATTACCGGATCAGAAGGATTTAGCTTTATGTGGAGATAACAATGAATTTCATTTATGAAGATCCGCGCGCCGGGTGAAATTCCCTTCATGGCACGTCTAACTCAGTAATAGGTGTAAAAGAATACTATTCTATCAAGCTTATACATTTCAAAATTTGCTCATACTCGTATGAATTTACTACGAGTATCACAGCTACGAGTCCTACCATCACACAGCCTATACAGAGCAGTATCACAGCTACGAGTCCTACCATCACACAGCCTACAGAGACTAGTATCACAGCTACGAGTCCTACCATCACACAGCCTACAGAGACTAGTATCACAGCTACCACTACTACCATCACACAGCCTACAGGGACTAGTATCACAACTAGAAGGTGATAGAGCAACAAGAACCCTACTGCTAGTCATATCATATTAACACCACCACAGCTAAGTTCAATAAACACTAAGAACAAGTATAACCTTTGCTTCTACTACTAAAAACCTACAGCAGAATTAGCCAGAAGATACGATTTCCCGTCAAAAAATATGATAATAATTTAAATCCCTAAGCACAGGTAATGTAAAAAAATCAGGCAATCGACAACTCAATATCCTGACATCTCAGGCAAGGTAAATTTCGGAGTGCTTCATCAAAGCGCACTAGAGGCAATCCTTTCGGTTTAACATGCAGAGACGTCTAGCCCCACGAAAGGCGGCATCTTCCAAGAATGGGTCACTCTTCAAGTCCGACGTCTGCCTGATTTCCGAGCGTGACATAAAAGGTCCACGTCACGTACATTGGGTGGGTACATGAGCACGCGAGTCTGGGCCACACCGTCCTGCTTTACACATACGAATGTAGTGAAATGATCAGGGAACTTCCTCGGTCGCCGAGGGAAGAACTTAGCGTACGGTAAATGTCCGAGCGAGACGTTAGCACGTGAACACCTTTTTCCCACATGAACACGAACAAGTGGCGCGACGTACAGAAGGTGCGACAGCACGTGCACAACAAAACATAGCAGAGCCTGCACAACTACAAGGTCTAGCACAACGGGGACGTTAAAAAGCAGAGTATATACAACACAAACACGGCAAGCGGGAGCCCAAGAAGCGACCACCCGCACCCGAGGGCCGGAGTAGGCTATACCTGCAGCACCAGTCCGTCCAGGCTGGGGCCGGGGATGCAGCACCTCTGGCTGTAGTATGGACGAGCTCATGTTAAAACAGGGGATGCCGACAGCGTGCTGACTACCGCACACACAAGTGCTGACAGTGGCACTAGCACCAGAGAGCGCAGGGTTAGCAGGCTGTGGTAGGGAGTTAGCAGGCTGTGGTAGGGAGTTAGCATGCTGTGGTAGGGAGTTAACATGCTGTGGTAGGGAGTTAACATGCTGTGGTAGGGAGTTGGCATGATGTGGTAGGGAGTTAGCAGGCTGAGGTAGGGAGTTGGCATGCTGTGTTAGGGAGTTAGCATGCTGTGTTAGGGAGTTAGCATGCTGTGTTAGGGAGTTAGCATGCTGTGTTAGGGAGTTGGCATGCTGAGGTAGGGAGTTGGCATGCTGAGGTAGGGAGTTAACATGCTGTGTTAGGGAGTTAGCAGGCTGTGTTAGGGAGTTAGCATGCTGTGTTAGGGAGTCGGCATGGCTGTGAGACACAGCTGTAGTGCTGTTCGTGTCACCATGCCCTAAAGCGGAGCCGAGGAAAGAGTTTGGTGCATCAGTACGATTGTTAGACAGATCAATGAGGTTGTTAATGGTAACTAGAAGGCCGTTATCGAAGCAAGAGTTGTCATACGAACCGTCTACCACGCCAGGTTTAGAGGGTGCATTCGACGGCCTAGAGGAGGCCCCAGGTCCGGGTTGGAAGGAGAAGGTACCGTGCCCAATGTTGCTAGAATTGCGTCGTGAGGCGGTAGTCGAGGGGCAGGAGGGCGGAAGGCCGACACCAGAATCAACAAGAACCACTTTGGAGTTGGCAGCTCCGGTGTTAGTTACAAGGGACGGGTTGAGCACAGCTACGAAAGAAGAGTCGTCGAATTTACCAGTACTGCGAGAAATAGACGTGGGAGCAGTGCTACCCCTAGGGGCAACAGCTGCAAGACTACGGGCGCTGGTATCAAGGTTACCGCTGAACTTCTCGGGTAGTTTCCGATCGTGGGTGAGCTTCAGAGCTCCACCGCTATTGGTGGAGCGACGGCTGCCGATGTTACCATTGGTGGAAGGGGACGCGGGGTGCTTCGTGGAAACGGAAGCGGCTGGCACAGCATCGCTATCCGCCGGAGGTAGAAGCTCCGGCCGAAGTTCTTCCATGTCGTAGCTGTGCGTGATCGCTTGTGTCGGGCGGGCACAGTCGCCTTCGGTTTCATCAGTCAAAAATAAAAATTTAAGTAACGAAAAAGAATTTTAAACATCAAAAGCTTAGCTTAACTCCCGGTTGTCAAGATGTTCCGGGACAATAACTTTCGCATTAACAATGCAAACCAATGCAAAAGTAAAGTTAAACACACAGCAACTAAATCTCAGAAGCGACTTCAAGCAGGTTACTAGTAAGTTCATTCCACACCTAGAGCAACATCATCTCGAAACTAAAAATGAAATGGAAGAAAGGGAAAACAAAGTGGGGCATACATCGATGCAACAAGCGGTAACATCATGCTCGATGAGGCGCAATGAGGGCATTTTTGGTCGCCCCCCACACTCTCCAGACATGCACCCGGTACTGGTCTCGCTGCAGCAGAGGGCCGGAGTGACCGATGACTGTACATCAAATGTTGCAAGTGCATTACAGTCTCCCAAATGGATGCACTGTATGAATGATGCCGTAATAAATGTTACCTTGCCAGAGGTGTGCCAAATTGTGCACAGTTGCTGGATTATAGAGCCGCTAATGATGAGCGTAGTTTTATACGCTTTGAATCTCAAATTCTTCTGAAACGAACACTCATTATTCCACAAAGCTTCTCAGGAACACTTCAGAATATTAAGAAATTCAACAAGAGAAAAACTGCGAGCATTCAATTCTGAAAATATTTCCATTAATTAATCTAAAGTACGTCATATCAATACGTGGAATATGAACCTAAGTTTGACGTTCAGATAGAACAACAAGTTTACACTTCGGAAGAATTGGAAACTTTACACCTATGTAGACCCATTTAACCTAAAATTCCATGAACCCATTCACCGTTATCCCACGTCCACACAGAAGCAAGCCACTCGCCGTAATATACCTGCGTATCCCTACAGCTTTAAATACTAATAACTTCGAGACCTTTAAGGACTCCAATTCACTCGACACCCTCGATGGTCACACGAGGTTTTGATGTTTTTTTTAATGTAAAAGTAAAAGGACAGCAAATCCTGCTCCGCGGCTGCTTCCAAGCCGCGTGGAAACAGTTAATGATCAGTTATGTGTACACATTAACGTCCCCCTTTTGCTCGTACAGGGGGAGGGGAGGAGGGGGCGTTGATGTTTACTGAAACGATATAACGTGTCCTGCTAGAGGCCGAGAAGCATTATACAAGTCCAGTGTAACGGGTTACGCATTTTAATGGAGTTAAGCAACTACATAAATCGTTAAGAAGTCAATGAGAACCGTCGAACTCAACTGACTTCCTCTTGATTAAATTTTTTTTAAATATCTCAGTTGGCTCCCTCAAACCTGTCTTACCTTGAAATTACATCGATATCCCTTAATATTTTTACTCCAACTTTAATGGTTTAAATATTTTAGCAAAATTTCAAACAAATGCTCACCACAATAGAACGTAAGATCGTCCACACATATAACTGGTATAATTAATTTTCTAACTCCAATACCACTCGCTACAACCACCACCCCCACCGAACTCTACCTCTACCACCCTCCACCTCCCCTGACACCGCACCAAAACAGACCCTCCTCACCACAAGAGGGTCGTGAGCGAGGGCTCACGACCCTCTTCACCATTCTGACGAGTAGTTCAATAATTAGTACTTCGTCGGTGTTCACCGAACTCCATTAATATAATACTATGATAATAATAGTATTATTATTACTATCAGGTAATAGTAATAAAATCACTGTGGGTGTGGGCTCGCTGACACCATGTAGAATTTTTTGTCATCACTGCCTATGATAGTTATCCATAAGTTTGTCCACCCAAGTATTCTGTCAATTACTTTACTAATTTATCGAAGGGGCCACGAAAAGGTCGGACTGGATTCAGACTACACGTATAGGAGTAGTAGGTAACTTGTACATATCCAACACATTTGTATTCAGTAGGTATAGTGGTATATCTACTGTATTCACGCTCGATGTACAGGAAGCGGGTACCCTATGTATGTAGGAACTAACTTCCGACACTACATAGACTTAGAGATATACTAGATGCATCGGGAGCATGCACACGAGCTGGGGATAATTTATATGGGGAGAGGGGAAGTGGAGCACTGGGGGGGTTGTAGGAGTGGGGGGGGGGTACTGACCTGCACTGTACATACTGGATACACTGCTGGTACAGGTGGGTGTGGGAGCACTGACCTGCACTGTACTGGGTGTACTGCTGGTACTGAGGGTGGAAGTTGTGGATGGCATCCGTCATGATGTCCTTGGGGTTCATTGTCTCCTGCATGACAAGGCAAAATGTCACAAAAATGTCACACTAGGTGCGCGGCTGCCCGTGACGGCCAATGTTACGAGTGGCACTCAAACATCACAACGATACGATGAAATAAGGTGCAGTACGGTCATCTAAAATGAGGTACATAACCTGCAAGGTTTTCAGGGGTACATGAAAGTTAGAGTCACAAAAAATGACACAAAATAACACTAACCTTGAATGAAGAACACATGTTCTGCATTATTTCAAATCAACAGTAGAATGAGCATTTGATCAGCGCATAAAAAAAGACTCAGCTTGAGCGACGAGGGCGAGATCCTGGGTCTGCATCACCCAAAAACAGCAAAAAAACGACCACTCCATACCTACAACGCACAAAGGGAAGCAAGACCAACTTTACGAGACAAGATGTTCTACATCGCAATTTCAAAACAACAGGCAATCCTTGAAAGTGGTTCAGGTGTTGCTGCCCAGGCCACACTGATGTGCCACCTTTTCACCGTCGCAGTGAAACACAAATTGATGGGAAGTCGAGAATCCTCAATACGCACAGCACACAACGAAGCAAGACCCACCTATAGAGGGACGAGCGATCGCTCCGCATCATTTCCAAACCGCCATCAGCAAAGAACATCATATCACAACAAAAGAGACTCGAAAGCAAGACCCCCTTGAGGGAGGACGAGACACGCTACT